>JABUQX010113057.1:20000-22421 GCA_015478945.1 Trachelipus rathkii | reverse complement strand
ACTGTTTCACTTCCCAGTTCACTCGTTGACCCCTCTATCTTTACGGCGCGATGTGTGGCTTTATCTCTTTTCTAAACCGCAGTAGGGTGCTCGAGGGAGCTTATCACTAGCGTACCACCACCATTTACGAGCAACCCTTCGTAGCACAAGGTGCTGTGTCGGCGCCATGAGTTTTGGTTGATATTGTTAACGTCCAGGCTGTTCGGCTGTCGTGCTCCTGCTTTCCTGCCACCCTGTTCGAGGAATTTCTTACATCTTCTGTGTTCCTGCTGAATAATCTCTCTCACTTAAAGCCTGCGTCTGTGCTTATCTGCGTGGTTTGCGTTAGTTGATGAATATCTGAGGTGTGTTTGGCATAACACCCCCTCCTTGAATAGGCCTCTGCCGTGAGTGGTTGTGACAACTGTAAATATATATTATATATATATATATATATATATATATATATAATATATATAACATATATATAATATAAAAAATATTATTATATACTATAATATATATATATATATATACAGAATATATATATATATATATATATATATATATTATATATATATATATATATATATATATAATATATATATATATAATATATATATGATATAATATATAATTATATTATATATATATATATATATATTATATATATATATATATAAATTTTAAATACAAACTTCAAAGAGTAAACATTCCGCATCGCATCCGCATCGCAAACAGTCAAATTTTGCACTTCCGGTCCATCACAATATATATGGTATAATAATATATATATATATATATATATAATATATATATATAATATAATAATGATATATATAATAATAGATATATATATATATATATATATATATATATATATATATATATATAATTATAGATCTCTTTTTATCGATGATCATAACGGAAATCTCAGTTGTTTGTGTGTTCCGATAGCAACCAATTCTATGTTCTCTCCTACTGTTTATATCTTCAATTTTGAGTACATAGGCGATTGATTCCCAAACTTTTGAGGTGGCGCACCCCAAAAATTAAAAATTAGATTCCATGCACCCCTATCCTTCACTATGCACATAATAATATAATATATAATATATATATATATATATTATATATAGTATTATATATAATATATATTAATATATATATTATAGTATATAATAGTATATATATATATATATATATATATAGTATATATATATATATATATATATATATATATATATATATATATATATATATATATATATTTTATAAAATTACTAACAAAAATAAAATTTTAGGGTTTTTTCTTTCACGTTTGGTCGCGCACCCCCTGGTATTTCGAGACGCACCCCAAGGGGTGCGCTCACCCCAGTTTGAAAACCACTGACATAGGCGATTGCTGTGTTTAAATGTTTCAAGGACATTGCTTTTATTCTCGCTCCTCAAATTTGTCGTCATCTGTATTTCCTACTATATGGGTTAGGCTCACTTGCTAAACCACTACTAAATTCGTTTGTTCTGTATATGAGTGTCTTAACTCAACTGGCAATCCTGAACCTAAGTTCTTTGCCTACTTAATCGAAACTTCTCGCAGGAATTACCGTCCTCTTCAAACTATAGAAATTTATTCAGCCCAGAATTGTACAAAATCTAATCTCAAAGAAACTAAAAACATTTTATGTACTGATGTTTCCTGCTCCACTTCATCACGCTTCATCTGGTGTTTCCTGCTCCTCTTCATCAAGCTTCTTCTGGTATTTTACAAAAAAAAAAAAAATCAACTTTAACTTTGTTCTATCCTCATTAAATCCTCTAATTCTTCCAGTGTCGCAGTTACTGTTTTATCTTTTACTAGAATTAAACTCTTTGCTCAAACCTTTGACACTAAATGTACTTCAGACTATTCGGGAGCTATTTATTCTTCTCAAACTCCTTTCCTTCCAACCTATTTATTCTTAACATTTTTGCACTTTTTTGTAAAATGTTATTTCCGCTCGTTCTCCCTGATCTTAATACTAAGACGTGTATGGTCCTGATGGTTTCAATCCTTGATCTCAACTTGTGATTCCAAGCTTGAACCATGCATAATTGTAAGTTGTTTCCGACTCTGCCTTACCGTTCGACCTTTCCTTAAGCTCATTCAGCTTGTACCGAAAAAGACAACCTTCTAATAATTATCATGATAATTCTTTAGCTTTTGTTTTGTTTTTTTTTTAATATTTCTACTCTACCTTTAACAGGAAGATTTTCAAACATCTTTATTCTTCCACATATATTTATCTCTGGTCGCCTGTATGGCTTCCGTTAAGAACGATCGGCTGATGATCTTTCCCTTTTCTGTGGTTCTTCGTCTTCTTCATTTCGGCACTTTTGTTGTGGTGCTTGGCATATCAAAATCTTGAATAGAGTCTGGCTCAAATATTTCATTTTTAAACT
>JABUQX010113057.1:0-15000 GCA_015478945.1 Trachelipus rathkii | reverse complement strand
GAGTTGATAAACTATTATAATAACCTGCTTTGAGTATATAAACTAGAGTAATTACTCGTGCAGAGTTAGCCTAGGTTCACAATAAAAAGGTGTCCAGATAGAGGTCTGATCGTCATGTGGACTTTGTGGGGTATGTTACAGCTGTGTATCATGATCGTCACGTT
This sequence comes from Trachelipus rathkii, assembly GCA_015478945.1. Lineage (NCBI taxonomy): Eukaryota > Metazoa > Arthropoda > Malacostraca > Isopoda > Trachelipodidae > Trachelipus > Trachelipus rathkii. Next base: position 14,836 of record JABUQX010113057.1, on the reverse strand, counting down.
TGTGTGATCTCGTTTTATTAGCATAGGAATATAATACACCACACACCAACTAACATGCGCTCCATTAATAGTATTAAATGAGGGTATATTTGAGGTATACGCGGGTTAACTAAAAATATCTGTGACCATAAAATTAACTAATCAAATTACCAGATCACCGTAATTTGTAAACCGATATCTACTAATCCCAAAACGGCACGCTTTTAGTAGAGAGGTCTATGGTTCTTTAGTGCATTCGAGTGGAGATCATATAGTAGTATAAACTCAGATAATTAGTGTAGTACGTGGTGGTACTATATCATCACTGAGAGAGATCAGTATGATGTTATTGATGTTTAGTGTCAACTCGCCTTGACTAATATAAGTAGAGCCGCACAATTCCAATATATGATCAACGTACATTAATGGAGTTTTATTTATAATGAGAGTATGAGATAAAAATATATAGAATTATGTAAATATTATATATATATTACGGAACTTAAGATTATAATAATATTAAGAGTAATAAAGATAATATATCAGAAAGTAATGATAGCGATGAAAACTCTCTATGCACCAACCATAGAATAATAATTAATGAAGATAATAATATATTTTAATCAAAATAATATATATATACACATCAGATATAATATATAAAATAACTACATATAAAATCACCTAATCATATACTCTAACCTCAAAAATACGAGAATCGAAGCTCAATACTTAAATAGCAGTACAATTCACAATATTGTAATAATAATAATGTCGAACACGAAAAACTAATCACATAATAATTAATCCAATAGTCGTGATCTGAGAATCAGGAAATAAAACTCACTACATCAATTAGCTTTAAACTTTGTGAACACCATTGTTTCCTGTAATTGGAAGATAGCTATGAAACCGAACACTGGATGATAATAATTACTCCTATAGTAAATGCATATAAGATCCTTATTAAATTAAAAGAAATCCCATGTTCTAATACAAATAATGTTTCTAATATACGAATACTATAAAGAGATACTCCGTCATTATTAATATATATATTTTCAACAAATTATGTGAGTTGATTATATAGTGCCACTCCGAGTGAATCAACAGAGAGGCAGTAATATGCAGGCCAGTAAAGGTGACAGAAAGCAGTAAAGCAGTACTAACCTATAGCTAGAGCATTAAGATAAGCACAAAGTAGCCCCTGATAGTCTTGAAGTTGGCGACCTGTTGTGAGTCCTTTATAAGGCAATTTAGCGGGCCCTAAGGCTCACTCAATGGGCGGAGCTTTCGCACGTCGCTGTCTGAGATTCCTTAATATACATGCTGTTTTATATAGCGAAGGGTCTCTGCGCTAAAATGGTGATGTACATTGAATGTTTTCGTGTAATCAATAACAATTATACGTGATAACAATATTCTCTAGTGTACAAACTAACAAACATGACTTTACAAACCATGCTAACCATCATGAGGAATGTCTCAGAGTAAACTAAACTTAAATATGTACTTAAAGAACGTCATAGCTTTCGATTTATTCTGAGAGGATCAAAGTAGTATAAAATATGTGTAATTCATATTAAAGCACATGGTTTTGATTGAGGGAACGTGGGGAGCGAAAAGCATTCTCCAAGAGAATTATATAGACATATAGCATAAAGGGTATCCGTAATAAAATCTGTGTTAAAATTCTTGTATTAACAGATGCGAGATATCGAGTTAACCTGGTCGAGAAAATAGAGATCTTTCGCTGTTACATTGGGCAAGGGTGCCTGAGCCATATTGATATCGCTCATAAGTGTTTAGTTGGCTCGATCTGCGATCAATTAACACACTATAGATATAACCAAAAGTTTGTTGATAAATTCCATGGTACATGTTTTATACTTATAAGCAGTCTGTGCGAAATCACTCAGCACGTCGTAAAGTAAGAAGACTAACAAATATTCGCCAAAGACTGTGGAGGATCTGTAAAGTCGGTCATGAAGATGTCTGACGAAGCTCGATAAACCAATGAGAGACGGACTTAGACTGTGAACAAGCTACTCATCTAAACGAGAGTCAGAGCGGGTACAATTGTCTAAATTGTCGAGTAGCGCACGGAGTATCGGCGCTGGAGGTGGCCTGAACGTGACCTCACGCACCTAGTATAAACTGTGACAGATCCTGATTCGGCGCCATTATAAGTCACTCCGCTCTGCTTTCCAGTGATGTCTTATCAGAGTCGCCTTCCGTAACGGTGGAATGATCCCCTCGGCTCAATCCTTAAGTTTTCTCTTATGTTGCCATTTTCTCGAGTGAGGTATGTTATTAAATAAGAAGAAAGAACCGTTGTTAAATTAAATCTAATTCGCTCCCCTGTGAGCATAAAAAGCTCTATCATATTATTGCCTTGGAGTGTACATATCCCAACGCTCATCTGTCTACGACAGCTATCAAGTAAATGCTTAAGTGACTGACGTGAAGTTTATGAGTTTAATATCTTTTACGTGATTATATTATAGAAGAAAAAAACTATATTTTCATATACACAGAAATATCAACCAATATATCTACTTCATCATTTTAGGGTTCAGCAAGTGTCCATATCTCCTACTGCGGGATCTTGGTTAGACACTATACCTTAGTTAACGAGCATGATGAGCTACTGAGTCGCCGTTATCTGTTGTGTCGGATATCCGTAGGTAGCTTATCTATGAGAGAGTAACTATAGTGAGATCCTCGTTGCTAAACGGTCTCAGATTACCCTTGAATTTTTACTAACCAGTCGATACGATGTAACATGAATACTACCTAGCTTGTTAGAACTTTGCAACAAACGGCTCGCGTTGCTCAATTTTGTTTAGATGAAATTAACACAATATAAATATTTTAGGTAACAAAATTGTTACCCTATTAAATCTTTTTAAAACTATAACATTTTATTAAAAATAAAATAATTATTTATCTATAATAATACTAAAGATTACTTAAACTAAAGGTATATTATTAATAACAAATTAATCATTACCATGATTGGCTATATAAATATTACACCAGTTAAATATAACTTTCCTACTCTTTTTCATCCTTATAGTTTAAGACACTTCTCACCTTCCTCTCAATATATACATCAATATCATAATATATATTCAACACTGATTTTAAATGATCACATTCATGAAAGAACTGCTAAAATAGATTTTCTAAGGTATAATTATAATTATAAGTTTATATTTTGTCTTCAAGGGATTTTTTTGTTTGGTATTATTGTTATTATAACTTATTCTGTATACTCTCTTTAGTTATATTTCTCTGAACTCTATATTCTATAACTTATGAGAGACGTCGAGCATTATGGAGCTTCCGTTCCGAACGCTCCTCGGAGATATACCGAAGATTCCTTCATCCACAGACTCTTTTTTAACTTTAATTGAAGCTATATATAGGTGTTATCAAGTGAGTGCTTATTGTGTGAAATTGACAGAAAATAAAATATTCCAAGGAAAACATGACCATCCAAGCTCACTAAGCCTAACCCAATCTCTTAGGTGAACACATTGACGTGGGTTTTTAAAAGAGATGAAGGTTAAATACAGTTGGAAAAACTAAAAGAAGTATGTGCATTATAAGTGAGGTATGATTTACGTCAAACAGTAATAAGATATAAGTGGCTGTATGGAAAGAAGTAGAGGCACCACATAACAGACGTAGTCTAGGTAATTTTGCATAATCTTGTATAATATATATTATAGAGTGTAGCAGACGAAATATATTTCACTAGAGCGTAGATAGCTAAGGTACCAGTACCCCTTATGTATTACGAGGGCGACTGCACATATGAGTAGTGGTGGAAATTAGACGAGTTGGTATACCACTACTCACTCATAGAACTATTTACCGGTTGTAGTATCCATATAAATAGAATAAGTAGAAATGATGCGCCATATTAACTCAACGTCTCGCAAGACGGAGTAGAGTTGAAAAACAATAGAGTCGTTGATAGCTTAAAGTAGGGCCTAGTATTATGAGTATTTATTTGTCATTATATATAATTATATACCCTATTAGGCTTATAAAATAAAAAGTTAATTAATTCCCCTGATATTAAGATACATATTTGTGCTTGATGTTTCAAGGGGAAACCTGTCGGCTGCTAAATGATACCTCCAAAAATAGGCAGAGTGTGTAGTTAATATCACTTATGCTAATATGTGCCTGTAGAATAATCGGGTTGAATGATGTAGGTCTCGAGTCTTTATTGTGAGACGCGTAAATGGTATGTGAGAGCGTGATGTCACGGAGAAATGATAGTAAATATGTCTCTATACGCAAGTTCAGTGCACGACACACACTATATTCGGCTGTAATATCAGATAAACGATCCCTTAGGCTTCACTTTTGCAGGCTCTTTACCTTCACGCATCTATATACCAGTATATGAAATATAGTAGCCAAATGAAAAGGTATTCGCAAAACGAATTTATTTGATTGTTATGTTACTAGTACATAATACTCCAAGTATGTTAATATATAATTATATCCTATTGTCCCAACTATGACAAGTGCATGACTACAGGTTAGATAGCCACGTCCGAAGGAAATTAGGATAATGATGACGAGTTATGTTTGTTTTGTGTGAGAGGTATAGAGTAATGTAATAAAGTTTAAAGGTGAGTTTTGAAGTAGTATTGAAATTTTACTTTCAACTCATAAGTATCACGATTTGATACCTTATAGTACGGCGCGTATTATATATATAATATATAATAAATATATATAGCCTAACCGGGAAATACTCCGCACCTCTCAAACGGTATCTATGAGGTCAAGAATAAATATAGAATACGATTAATAAGCCTGATAACCATAGACGCAAGGATACTAAAACTATACTAGATAGAAAGATGGTAGTACATATTTTGGTTGAGTAGTGGGATATAGAATGGATGAAGTTATGAAGTATATTACGTACAGTCATAAGAGTGAATATGAGTTAGAAGTACATATAGGTTGACATATAATAAGTATCTATTGAGTATGTATGAATTACGTTAGATACGAAAAGAAGATAGATTTATGATTGGAATAAAACTTGAGTAATCCTTGAGGAAAGGAGGTATATGAACCTACAGCTTTGCATAATCAACGAGTCGACTGATATAGAAGCGATCCAGAAGAAGAAAACTTGACCAAAAAGGCTAAAACATATGTATAAATGAGGAGAAGGAAATCCCAAAGGATAGGGTATAGTACCTTAGAAAGAGTTAGTGATTATGTCAGTGCTACATCCACTCGATCCAATATATAGCTTCCTCGGAGAGATATTGATCGAGCTGAGACTACAACCTATAATACTAAAAGACGTCTAACCATAATAAGTACACTATCCATAGTGAGTAGAAGTCCATGTACTAGATTGATACATATCGTAAAGCAACAAGTGCACTTACTCGGCAAGAGTGAACATAGGTCATCGGCATATGCAGTAGATGAGGGAGACCAATGCTCTCTCTCTGAAGTCGTCGCGAAAGCCATTCTGAATGATCTGAGAAGAAGAGTCTACTGTGAATTTAAAAATTCACTCGATCACTGAGAGTTAAAGTAAGTACGTCTATCCTCAAAAAATTTTAAATAGAGAGGTACGGGAGAGGGAGAGTGTATAAAGACGATAGTTATAGGAGAATGCAAGGAGGCGGCTAGCCAACTTTCTTTCGCTGCGATTGCGCTCTGGACCACTCCAATTCAAATGTCTTGCTCTCTCGCTCTCCAGCTGGATACTTGTTTAGAGAAAATTGTTTACTTGTCAGTAATTAGCCGCTCCAATATCACTAAGGGGTAGATAAGTTGAAAGTGAGAGCAAGGGCCAGCTTTCAGAAGCATACACTCTCCTCAAATCTACATGTCGGACAGTCGTAAACACTGAGTGACCATCCGGCGCCACTTAGTCCTCCTTGCATCAGTCGTATCTCTCTCTCATTCTCTCTTTTTATGACACTCTCTCTCAGAATCCATGCACACCGATCATTCTCTCGTTTGTAATTATTATTATAAGTACGCTATACACGTGGATAATAGTAGTATAACACAATATGGAATAAAACCTGTAGTTAATGGAGTAAGTAATAGTAGTAGCCTATATATATAGAAGTGATGTATTCTTAGATCGTTACCAGTAAGTAGCTATAAGTAATAATAAGAAGTGTAAATAAAATATAAAATGATGACCTACCAAAGCCAGAGTTAAGCACTCTTTAGAATCAGTTTATAGAGTTTATTCGCGGAATGGTGTAAAAAAAATAAAATAGGTATAGTGAAATATAGATCAGATTATACAAAAAGTTATTAGAGATTGCTTTGGCAAAAGTTATTTTTACAGTAAAATTATATATTATTACAGTAGGTAAGAATCAAGTTTAGTTGTATCTATCTGAGTTACTTACACTTTCCTATTATAGTAGATGTACAAAGCGCATCATTATGTCATCTAGTTTCGAGATATAATTTATGCCCTAGCCGATACTCAGATGGTAAAATGTTTGGAATATTTAGTGAATTTATTTTATAAGTTGATAGTTATACGTAAGAGATTATTATTTCCGTTGCCCCGAATTTAGGTCTATTTGATCCACTCTCCCACTTGATATGGAGGCGAGAACTATTCTCTCTACTATTCACGCATCTAGATAACACCCTCACATCCTGTTAAATATATCTGCTAGTGAGATATAACACACCTTTTTAGTATTGAAAAGAATAGGAATGATAATACACCAAGCTCATTTACTACCTCAGATATGTATAAACTGTAGCCCCTATCATCTTTATTACTAGTCAGTGAACCGAAAGACAGACATCTCACTCTGAGAAGACTCCACAATAGCATTACGATCTCCCAACATAAGTCGCTATAAGATATTATTACAAGACAAAGTATAGAGCGACGACTCACAAAACTAGCACGATTCTAATTTGGGAACAGTAGGGCCAACAAATGCTGATTCCAAATCCTGATTATAAGTCGCCCTAAATTACAAATAAAAGAGTCTCTTTGGGGAGCATAGTATTGGATACGGCAAAATAGTCTTTGGTATAAGTTAACAGGAGCGCTATTTTAAAGTGTTCTAAGGGCTCAACATCTGTTAAAAGTTGTCGCGCTCATAGTTTACACTCAATAGGGAAGTGGTGAGAATATGTGGTGCTATGTTAAGATCAGGAGTTCAGAGGTACAGCTGCGGAGTGGACACTGGATCTAGTATAAAGGTCACTCTATATGCGTGTAAATTCACCAATTGGTCTTAGAGGTCCGATTCTCGCGTGTATGTATTGTCCTTGCGGGTGAGAGTGATTCGCCGTATGAATGACTGGGATGCGTCAATTAACAGTTCCAGGCATGTCAGCTATATGACAGGTATAATAAAGCTCGCAATGCTTTTTTTGTGCCTATCTCGCTCTACTCTCCATGGTCATACTCTAGTTATCAGTAGGAGCCCCAACCAAACTCAGTGAGATGTAACGTTGAACTCATGCGCACAACGCTAATAAGTAGATAGGACCTCAGCATAATTAATGAGTAGTAGATGCGAGAGTGCCAATTGAACCAAGCTAACCTAGTCCTCATGAGAAGTTCAGCTAAGATTTGAAATAAGGTAAAGAGGATGAAGAATCTGTCAATATGCTCTGCGTTTAAGATAGGGCGCACGCAAGTAGCTATATGAAACCCTACTAACCGAGACAATAGGAGACAATTACGCATGACAGATGTAGCTCAAGTAGAGGAGTAAGAAGGAGATTCCGATAGCAAATACGAACAGTCGTACATACGTCTCGACTAGCGAAGAATATTCAAACGATTACGTCAAGACTAGAAGAGCTTACAAGGAGTTGGTGAATATGAAACTTTAGATTAAAATATCCTACCGAACTAGCATTGAATAAATCAGTACCGCCCAAACCATAAAACAATTAGTCTTAGATAATTAAATATAGAGAAAATAGAGCTTATATATATATTAAGAGAGATATATTAAAGATATTAATAATTTTAGCATATACACCAGAATCGGCCGAGTCATATTAGCTGGGATAATCAAGAAGAACTAATAAATAATAAATAGTATAGGACGTCACAAAAAAAAAAACGAAACGCACGCTAGATCAATTGATATAATGTAGGACGTAGCTGATAGATGTTCGTATTTCGATATAGTCACGACATGATGGTATTATGGCAACTTCATAGAGAGTCATTTATATGTAAAAAGTTCTAAAGCGGCTACTGGAATCAGTTAGTGTCTTAAAGTCACAAGTGTATGTAGCTTAAGAACATGATGACTCCAGTCCGTAAAGCCTTAACATCTCTACTCTCGATCATCTACATATTTGATTATCATCATAGTCACAAGTCAGAACTTGTAAAAAAGACGGTTTTTCTCAACCTCAACAGGACAGCAAAATTTCATCATTGCAAAAACGAGGAAACGACTATCACAGATCGTTCGTCATATTGAACTAAGGCCGTATCACACCTAAAAACTTAAAATTATTGACGCGATGGATGCTCTCAACTAAAGATATATTACTACATAGGGTTATTTGGGTTTAGCATAAGAATATAAATCGCGCGCTTTGACAATCAATGGCCACCACAGGAGCAGTAAGGACACATCTTGCCCTCTCACACTATGAGATACCATTTTAACTAGTTTATAAAAACAATACATATAATAAATAAAACACAAATATAAAGTAAAAAAAGATGAGAATAAGAAGCAAGTCTTGTAGACAGATGTCATTCAAATTGTATATAACAAAATATTACGATCAATTTTAAAATATGTACCTTGATGGAGAGAGTTAGAGCCATAATATATTCTAAAGGCTAATTATCCTAACAATGATTTTTATCAAACAAAGTATGTAAACACTAGTAAAGCTAAGAGTGATCTGAAGCTATAAGTCGCAATTCAAACTTGGGAGACGCCTTGATGCCTAAAAATATAGATGATGAAAGACGTCTAAATAGAATTATAAACCTAAATTTAAATGTTAAAAATACTGAACCACAAACGCCACTCATTGGAATGAGGCATACGCAATGTTCAAGACACATCTTGAAACTCCTAAAAGTCCTATAGCGAATGGATGAGACCTATGAGAAATTGACTCTAAATAAAGAGCCTAAAAGCCAATAATTACGGTAATAGGAGCTTAGTGAAATATATTAATTATCTTCTACATGATTGTGAGTCATAATTTATCTGTAGTATAATAAATAATAATTGCCTACCAATTAAGCTGTATGAGTTAGAAGTTAAAATAGTACATGTATCAAGTCTTAAGTAGTTTATGTATAATAATACTGTAGCAAAATCTAGAGATGATTATACAATAATTACATATTAAAAATACTTGATAGCGATGTAAAAAGAATTAATGTAAATATCAGATCTTAAAGAGATAAATTATATTACGTTAAATGCATAATAAAGCTTCGACTTGCTTTTAATTTCATGTTGTAAAAAGACATTAAGGTACCATTCTTAACATATTTATGTAAGGTATCGTTTATTGTTCTGTAGTATACACCTCCTCGATAAGAGCCCGTTAAAATCATTATTATCGATATTAGTATAACTGCTTTATGTGTTTATATTTGTAGAATAATTCAAAATTTATTTCTATCCCTACTCAGAGAGTGTTAATACACAACATTATTATTAATATACAACTTAGTTACATTTTATCAAGGTTCCAAGAATTTGATCTTTGATATTTAGTTATTATGTAAACATACTTCTATCAGAAGTAAACGGCACATAATCTCTAAAATAAGGAAGGTTAAAAATAGAGATGACTCCAAGAACTAAGTACTAGCAAGCATGAGCAACACGAACAGAGCTTGTTGGCAAAAGCGAAATAACCTTTTATAAGGCAGAGAGTACTAATCCAGTATCTCCAATAACTATATGCTGCTCAAAAACTAAAACTTGACAATAATAAAAATGAATGAGTATATTTTGTTTCAATATAATAAATGTTACCCTTTCACATAAATTTTTTTTCTAAATAATTTTAATAACAAATTTAGGTAATATAGAATTAATTTAAATACTGATTAACTGGTATTTCCCAATTGACTTACTATTTGGGTTTATTACTAAAATGGATTATGCTTACATATATAATGTATTGTTTAGTACCATTGTATAATTAAATTACATATATAATGATGACGTAGCAATATCATGAATATGTTGTATATAGTATATTGTCATAAAAAAATAAGGAAATTTTAATATACATTTTTAACGAGTAATCTAAAACATCGAAATGAAGAAAAAAAAAATTAAAATATCTTTAAATCTGGTAATTGATATTCATCACCAGATGGGTATATTTTAGATAAATGAATTTATTCTTAAATATAAAATCTTGTTAATAATATAAATTAGATCCAATAGTATATACTCTATGAATAGACGTAATAGGAGTTAAATGAATTTAAGAGTTATTAGAGATAGCAATGAAGCAGGCTCACACGCTCTCCTAGGTGGTTGTGTATATGTGATCATAGTTAATGCACTAATAGGTTGTTTTGTTGAACGGAGAGATGTGCCTAGATATTTTATTCTCTAAAGAGTCACTGATATTAAGTATAGGGCATAAGATAGACGGTCGTGGCCAGACATATGCGAATGTGATAGCGCACCGAACTGTTCAGTGGGCCCAGAATTTGTATATGTTGATGATGTTATAATGGAAGTTGATGTAATTAACATTATGAATGTGTCACTTTGGATACGTAGGAGCAAAGAGAAGTAATCACATGGCGAAGTGTGACCCAGGAGCCTCAGAAAGCGAATAGAGCTAATATGAATGAAATCTATGCACACACACGAGTGGCTTCCACACTAGTAAATGCGATAATGTAGCTAGAGGGGTACGCATCTTGAGGGTTACACATATCTTATAGCTTACTGGGGCATATCGTAATTGACTCCAGAGACACGGGCATTGCCTCATGATAGTGTATTGAGCAAATTGAGTGATGTTATAGCATGAATATTGGACGCAGGATGTATTAGAAGTCATTTTCTAGGACGTGCAAAGACGAAAGGAGCTCAATCATCTTACACCTCTTGAAGAACATAAACATGCGTATATGAGATTATTGAGGAGCGCCAGTACAGAGAGAATACGAGTTTAGCGTCGAGTATGCAGAACAGCTAGAATAAAACACGCTTGTGCATCCTAGATTGTATTCAGAGAATATATTAAATAGGTTCAATCTCAGTGAAACAGTGAGGAATAGTATTTTTGGAGGTGAAAGAGGGTAGAGTATGAAGATAAATAGAGCACTGTTTTTAAGAATGTAGAGATATACTCATGGAGAGATAAGCAGCTTCTGTCCTCATGAAACTAAGATAAAAGTAATATAGGTCCCAGTCCAAATCTAAATGGCTAATTTTAATTTTTTGAACATCAGCATGCGAAATGAAAACAGTTTATGTAGTAGATAAGATAATGTATACCATAATAGCTATTTGGAACACTAATATCCTTCCAAGCTTAATTAAATGGTTAACCACAAAATAGGAAGTGTACAAGTTCAGAGTAAGTATGTGTTGATGAGCAAGTGATCAGACAAAAGGTCAATCACTTTTTAATTATCTAAAGAGAGAGTCAATGTCATCAAGATTCTTTTCTTGACGTATTGAAAGGGTACATGAAATATAAGATTTATCAATAGTACACTAAAAACCTTTATAAAAGGATAATATTATAACATCGTTACCTTTTAACATAACCTAAGTTTTTGATGTATAGAGCTATGTTACAAAATAATCGATGCCACTAAATCAAAAAGTATAAATTAGTAATGCCCTCATAGTAATAGATATATGCAATAAACTGTATGTTGTTAAATTATGAGCAGATAATGAAGTGAGATGGAGCCTGTAATACGAAGCCATACAAAGTATTTATAGAGCAACTATAAGCATTATGAGTTGTTGCGCAGATCTACTTGTTTAGTAAGTGATTTTACGATTATAATAAATCTTCATTTAGATGGCATTATACTCAATAACTAATGCCAACCAATCATTCAAAATATTTATCAGACTAATAAAGAAAGATCCAAATTTACATACCCAAAGACCACGAGCTGTTATTTCAAATATGTGGGAATAAAGTATTGGGGGTATGACCAGATTGATGGTTAGTGAGAAGGTAGACAGTAAACATGGATTTTGTTAATTTTCAGAAAAAAACTCCTAGAGCAATCAAATGCTTCAGAGGAGATAAGAAATTACCAATAATACTCAGTTGGTAATGAGAGGTGGAAACGGTTAGTAGATTACAGTTGGTCAATATTTATCACTAACCCAGATAAAATAAATTTTTATCACTCATCCATTTGAAAAATATAATAATGACATGTTTAGAGAGAAATTGGTGACAGAGAAAATCTCCATCTCAACGGAGTCTATAGATATCCCATCTATCGATGAAAGTACATCTACTTATGATGATTTATATGCTTTATAAAATTAAGCAAAGATGGTAGTCAAAAATAATGTGAGATTGGCTTCTTCGGAATGGAAAAGATGGCAATAGTGTAACTGCACGAGAGATATGGAAGGTGAAAATTAAGATTAAACAGTTCCTATAATTTACATTTGTGTCCTCATTAAGAGGATGACTATAATAGGAGTATTGTTGAGTAGGGCAGACCACTGTTTGCGAGAAAGTAAACCTTGCTGGTTAATGTATTAGGGCAATAATGACAAAGTTGTTTCGATACAACATCAAAATGAAATTTGAAAACAATTGATCACTAAATTATATATGCTCATAAACACAAATCAAATGTATTACATATTCATTCGGACAGCCTGGACATAGACCGTGATTATAAAAGTTGAGAACAGGTCACAACACTGATAAGTGTTAGAGAGCTAGCTACCTTTAACTGTGGTCACACAGTATGTAGAATAAATAAAATGCACTTTGTGGAGTATAAATAATGAAATCATCTGTTACTTACAGCTCATCAATGATGCATTTATGGATTTGTTTGGTCCAAAAACTTATAAGAATTAAGAAATTAATACCTAAAATTCATATTGGAGCTCCCATACACCAATACATCATGATATTTGTCCACTTCTCTTGTTCAATTAGAGAGAAAGCAGGATACAGAAAGTAGGAAAGATATGTAGGAGACTCTAATTATTTTAGGAGATAATGACTGAAAGCATGCGAAAAAATTATTTACTTTATAGAATATAGCACTATAGCTGAATGAAGCTGTTTTTGGCTATACAGCCTCACCTTTCATCTTAGAATACATTTTTGAAAAAAGGTTGAAAATAAAAAAGTCAATCTTAAATGTGAACAGTGAGAGAGAGAGATTGAGTAAATAGGAATAGTATTCCTAGGCGTCTAAGCTAGAATACATTTTTAGAAAAAAGGTAACGAATGAGAGAGGTGTGATATTAATATAAAATAATGTACTCAAATTAAAAATCATCTACTCATTTTAACATAATGAAGATAGAAATGCAAATCAAAGGAGTGGTTTATAATTAGACCTGGAAACAACTCTATTAATGACAAACTGGAAAAAGATGGTTTTTCAATGTGATGAAGATTGGATGGAAACATGAGTAATTGTGAGTCTGGAAAGTAATATTCGAGGTTATAAAGTATAAACAATAACAAAATGATTATTATGCATGTTTCAGTCATTGATACACCAACAGTTTGGTGGAGATGCAAAATTGATATGGACTCCAAAGCTGCACTGGGTATTCAAGATGAGATATAACTAATGACATTGAAATAGGAAACCGTATCTAACACTAGTAGTTTGAGCGCTAAGTTGGGTGCTATGGGTTCTTGATCAATCCACATTCTCGTCAACTTAAGAGAAAGAGACAAGAAATTAATTAAGTGAGAGAACAGAGAAGATCGGAGAGAGCGAAATTATAAAAACACTTTATAATGGGAATGAATGAGTATTATTTTATTTAACATAGAAAATGGATTCCAAGGGAGACAACATTAAAAAAAAGGATCTATCCAATCAATCATGAGAGATAATAAACGCTTTTTCTAGGCAAGTGTAATTTAGAATATGAATGGGAGCGTATTCAATCATGAATAGGTACTAATAACGAGATGATTATCTAGTGACCATATGTAATCAACCAGAAAAAGCACAATAGGAGTTAAGATCAAAAAGAGTGTAAGCGGTATTTCGGAGCTTCTCATAAAGTGAGATGTATCAAGTGAATGTTCATGGTATTTTGCACGAGAACTTTCAGATTTATGAATAAGTTTGCGTAGAAGAATGAACCCTCTAAAGAGTAACGATACTCGCAGATAGAGATGTATAGGACACTCAATAGAACATGCGCAGTACATAAAGACTATTCCAACTGAGCGAAGTCTAAGAGATGTGAGTCGAAGTAAGCAGGAATGTGGTTAGGCGGACATAACTTGTATAGCTTGCGCAGAGCACAACTTATACTAGGAGAGCCTAGGTATATTGGACACAATCCACGAGTTTTAGTATTTGAAATAATAGAATCGAAAGCATAGAGTAATGTGGTATTCTCAAGGTTGCATAAGTAATTATTTTTAAAATTTGCGGATGGGCACGCTCGTCACACTGGGTGGAATACCGAAGGAGCGCTAAGAGAGTAACAAGGGTATACGGACCAAGAAGGAAATATAGAATTGGAAACGGAAGATGGTATGAGGTTAGGCGGTCTACTTCGAGTAGGCGTTGAAGCCGAGGGGTATGGTACGTTTCATGGGACTAATCGATATAATGGAAATAGTAGACATCGACTGTACGAAGAGA
>JABUQX010113056.1:2500-5000 GCA_015478945.1 Trachelipus rathkii | reverse complement strand
ATAAGAATAATAATAATAAATACGGTGATAATAAAAGTGGACAATATTAATTACTCAAGTGAAGAAATTTTTAATAAGTTATTTAAAAAGAAGTAGGTCTTGAGGGTCTATATTATTAATACTAAAAACGGTAATGAGCGTGAAGTACAGCTAGTCAATAAACAGCTGCCAAAGTCGCAATAAAGCCGTAATAAAAAAAAAAAAAAAAAAAAAAAAAAAAAAAAAAAAAAAAAAAAAAAAAAAGATCGTCCACGTCCAACGAATGTCTACAACAACGAGGAAGAAAATGGGGGAAGAAAAATTAAAGAATACCCCCCAAGATACCTCACCGCCTGTATAAAAAAAAAAAAAAAAAAAAAAAAAAACGCTTTCTCTAAAAATGTGAAACTCAAGAAGAGAAAAGTCAGATTCTCGACTTTATAAAGGCTCACTGTCCAAACGATTTTCCTATTACCCTACGCGGTAGGTTAACTCAAAATTTGGTATTTAAAACATGCCGAGCTAGGAAACAACTGCGAGAGAAAATAAAGTCTGGATGAAGACGAGAGCCTAAATAAAGAAACTTGGGAAGGGTACGAAATAACCCAAAAGTTAAATTCGCCTCTATGCTGTAACAAACTAAAGCTCAAAATTGCCTGTCTTTCAAAGCTCTCCATTCTCACATATGGTTTATTTTCATCATCGAAAGTATTTTTTGTAAGTGTAAATGTGATCTTATAATTATTTGGTTTTATTAAAAATTAATTAAAATATATAGTAATTCAGCGGCAAAATGATGTTAAAGAATAATGGTAAATCATCTGCTTTGAACTTTAATTTTAGCTACTTTGTTTATTTAAAATAAACGTTGTACAATATGTAAAGGAGGGGGAATCCCCCATCCTTCGTACGCTTACCTCCCCGAAGTGGGGTAGGGAAAGAAGGTGGAACTTGTAAATGTAGAACTTAAACAAAGATGCTTGTAAACGGCCTTGTTAGGAGTGCCCGTAGAAAAAAAGAAAAAGAAAAAAAAATAGTCCTTTTTAAGAAAGGGAATTTGTAACTGTTTTTTTTTAAGAGAATAATATTTATTTGGTAAAAATTTCACGGCTAATGAAAATCGTATGTGTAAAATGGGCTTCTTAGGATGGTCCCGTTAATGAAAGAAAGACAACTGTAATAATTTTTAGGCATATTAAAATTTATATTTTAAATTATCTAATCTGTACAGACCTTGTGTCTAGGGGTTTTAAATGCATGCCTGGAGATCTCCATATTTTAAAAATTATTGTATTTTATTTATTAAGTATGATAATTAGCTTAGGAAATTTGGGTCCTCTGATTAAAAAATATAATGCAAATATTATAATTAGTGATATACGAGTTTACTTTGTATCAATAGTAAGATCTGTCTGTTTAAAAGTATTTTTATAATGTTTTATGTTGCCGTCTAATTAATAGATTTTTTGAATTAATATGAAATCATATTTAAAATTTATCTGAAATAACGAGTGAAATGATACTTTCGTTCGAAGTACTCTGTGTGTGGGAGGAGCTAACATCTGCACTCTCCAAAAAGACATATGACGTCATCACGAGAGGTTGCTGGTCTAAAGGCAGGCGATCTAGGCGTTTAAACAAACAAAAAAAAGTTGAGTTTATCGGTAAAAATGAGATAAATTCTATGGAATGTTTCTGCCAATTTTTAAAATTTAAATTTGTAAAAAAGATGTATTTATTATACGTGAAGGCTGGGTGTTCTTGCTTAGCCCGGAAATCACCATGATGTACGAACTACCGTACTATAAAATAATGCTATTATAATCTTTATTGTAATTAATAAAGCTAGAACTCTTAGGAGGCAAAAGACTTACTATTATTAGTTGAGAGTCGGAAACCGAAGCTTTACCACCGTTCTGGTATTATGGTGTACGTAAATTTACTGACATCCTTATAACATCACACATACTGCTTTTTATTATTTTTGTTTATATTATTTAAAATCTTAAGTCAACCAATAAGAGTCTTTTCCCTGACCGGCGAAATATATGACGCCAAAACGAGGGAAGACGTTAGTTAGGCAGCCGAGATCAATGCTGTAAGGATGTGTTCCGGGCATCGCCCGGGCACACAAAACTTATTATTTATGTAATAAAATTAAAGGTGTTATACTATAATTAATATTCTTATAATAAGATCTCTTGTAAGTGTCAGATTTGATACGTAGTATTGATCACAAGTGAAATAAAAAAGATATAAAAATTAGAGAGAATGGCGATCAAAATCTAGCCCAGTACATCGAAACGTATAGCTTTCGCCCCTGTGCAAGTCATTCTAATAAATATAATATTTCGGATTTGATTACTCACGAAAATGTGGTCGAAGAGTCTGTGGCTCAATCCTTATTTATTATACAAAATAAAAATTATCTATTATGATCTGCGATCAAACTATAATAAAAGAATGTTAATAAAAGAATAACATCAAAAATCTATTTAATACACCTTCCATCTTATTAATT
>JABUQX010113055.1:30000-34168 GCA_015478945.1 Trachelipus rathkii | reverse complement strand
ATTATATATATATTATATATTTATATAGATATATAGTATATTATATATATATATATATATATAATATATATAATATATATATATATATAAGATATATATATATATATAGTATTATATATATATATAATAAACAATTGTGTTTGGTTTTTTAAGGAGTACTATTTACAAACACTCGAACTCCAAAAATATGATAATGAATTTAAAACTACTATATTTATTAAAGGGGCGGGGGATATCAAAATATTTAAAGCACTGTGGTTTTAACTTAAGTTTATGTATTTTTAAAATCCCACCCCTTTAATTAAAGTATTAGTGCGTTTTAAATTAATTATTTATCAGTTATATATACACCACACACACACACACACATATGATATATATATATATATATTATATATATATATATATAATATATATAATATATATGATATATATATATACATATATAGTATATATATATATATATATATTATATATATATATATATATTATATATATATAATTCTCATCATCATTCATCATCATCATCATCATCATCATCATCATCATCATCGTATTATTATCATCACTCATTTCATCATCATCATCATCATCAATCATCATAACCACCATCCACCCACCTTCTCTCCCAAGACTGGGGTAACGTGGCGTAACATTTACCGGAAACAGAAAAGTAGTTAGAAGAATATGAAGAAGTCGAAAAGAAAGCCCAGCCCAACCGCTCCCTTTATACCTTTCAGTGAGAACTCGTCGCCAGTCAGAAATCCACCCTAGAGCTTCCGGGACCGCGACGGACTCCACTATTGCAATTCTCGTCAATGTGGGGGTTCATCCCGGCCACAGCTTGGGCTATAACGCCATTACCTTAATGCACCTATTCTCGTCGCTCTGCCAAGCCAAATTCTCTCCTCCAGGCATTCCTTACTGACTCAAACCATTTTCCCTTTCGGTTCTGCCCAGCCGTCGATCCAGCACACTTCACCGCCCGTATACATCTGTTTAACCAAACCGACTTTCATCCATCCTTTCCACATGACCAAACCACCTCCCAATGTACTTTCTTTATTCTCTCATTTACCTCCTTCTTCACACCCACACAACTCTCTAATACGTTCATTTTCTTATTATCAATTCAATTCTTCTCACACCTAAAACACGCCCTAAGATTGTCCATCTGAACACACTGTACCTTAGATCGTTATACCTCTTAGTCCAGAACCATTAGCCTCACTACAATACAATTAACACAGATAACAAACATACCGTCGATGTAAGACCCAACGCACTCAAGACTTAGTTCCTTTACATCACCAACGATTTAAATTGCACCAGCCACCTTTTCTACCATTCACAACTTTTACTTTACTACACTCTGCATCATCCGTCCCTTTTCATCCAGCATATCTACAGATTTACCACACACTCACGGGCTGGGCCCTTTTTTCTCAAGGAGGGGCAGGAAATAAAAATACGCGGCGAAAAACCCACCCAAAGCCCAAGCCTAACTGCCAAATCTCCTTAGGTGAGCGCAAGACGTAGGTTTTAAAGAGAGGAAGATTAAATACAGAGTTGGAAAAACAGAAGATGGCAAGGAGTTCCACAGAACAGAAAGTGGCTGGAAAGAAGGAGGCACCAGAACGAGTGATCCTTGAGTCTTCAATGCTCACGCAAAATTCATGCGATAGCATGGCACCCCTTGTATTACGAGGGCGACTCAATGGAGGAGGAATGAAAGAGCGGTGCCAAACTCCCCTGAGCAGTCTACCATTGTAGCTAATACAATAGAAAGAGATAGTGCTAGCGCCAACGTCACCAGTTTGCAAGAGATAAGATGGGGGTCAAGAGAAGGTGTTGAAAAGTAGGGGGACATTTTATTAGTCTCTTAGCTAGACTCCAACTCTATCCACATAGAAGGGTTGGAGCCGGGAGCTCACCCCAGATGTGAGAAACAGTACTCCAAAACAAGAGCGAATAAGGCTATTAATATAACTGAGTAGCTGGTTCAAGACCACAAAAATTGTCACAAAATGAACAGAACAACCAACTTCTGTGAGGCCACCTTAGCAACAAACCGTTGTTGAGTTTATGAAGTTTCCAAGACAATTTTTTGCTTATATTAGATCAAAAGTGTTTATGTTGTCCACAGGTTAGGCTATAGAATAATTGAAGAGACATAGGAAGAAAGTTAGGCAAGGTGTTTTTGAGAGGGTTGATGTAAGAGTTGAGTTTCAAAGAGTTGAATTTCGACAAGGTTGTGCTGCTTTGCCCCAACCCGAATCCTATTCAGCGTCGGCAAGAATAGAATTCGGAAAAGCTGAAGACGAGAGGCAACTCTAAGATGACAAAGACGGAGCCAAGATTGAAATGAGTGGGAAGAATGATGTGCTGAGTCGGTAGGTGTAAGAGGAATGAACAGAGGTAGAAAGTACAGCTGAGGAGATCGTTTGATGAAAAGTAAAGAATAAAGTGATGAGATAAAACAGAACCTTGAGAACACCACAATTAACAGGAAAAGGAAAGGTTAGAAGAAGTCGCCCCATCAACGACAGAACGATTGCTGATATGGAGCGACCAGGAGAGAAAAACTAGACAAGAGTAAGCAAAGAGAAGGTGGAAACCCAAAGGAAGGGAGCTTAGAGAATAGTGACGCATACCATACTCGGTCAAAAACCTTCGATATGTCGAGCGCCCCCACACAAGACTCCCCATAGCCCTCAGCAGAAGACCATAAATCAGTTAGATAGGATAGTATATCGATGAGCTGAAAGAAGGGAATGAGACTCTAGATGATCCAGGAAATGAGAGTTAAGGAGAGTTTCAAAGATTTTAGACAGAATATACAAGTGAGAGCTATAGGACGATAGTTGGAAGAATCAGAGCGGCTACCCCTTTTCGGGATTGGTTGAACATATGCGCGCTTCCAGCATTGAGGAAAAGTATTAGTATTAAGGCCAATAAAGAGTAGAGTTGAAAGAGGATAGGAGCCAGTCAGAAACACACCTCCCCTCAAAAACGGGGAGAATGCCCATCCGGGCCACTAGCTTTCCTTGACTTCATAGATCTCAGAATCCCATGCACCCGATCATGCTGATCGCGAAGAGGCGATAGGAAACCGTGAGAGTAGAAGAAGCGAGAGGAGGGGATGCCGGAATCGTACCAGGCGTATCAATTAGATGATAAAATTAGTCGTAGAGCCTAGCATTTAAGACTGAGAAGTTAGCTACAGAACCGTCAGAGCGAATAAGTGGAGGAAAGGCAGATTTACAAAAGTGGTGGTGAAACAAAAATCAAGCGTGTTCAAGGATTGGTTAGGACGATTGGTATATGTATAGTCTTTAATTAAAGCTGTTCCAAGATCGTTGGAAGAATACTGAATGTTTTGGCCTCTCCCCCCCTGCATCAGTATGAGCAGAGAGCCCAAACCACTCGTGTAGTGTGATTGTACGTTGAAAATCCCCTTAAATAGAGCAATCTCAGCATTTTGGATTGGTAAGAAGTAAGAGTACTCATGAAGAAGTAGTAAGATATTCAAAAAGGAGGGTAAAAATCTGTTCCGTTAGGGGAGCATTAGCAGAAACACAATAGTAGAGTAGTAAGTAGTAGTAGGGAGAAAGATTTTAAAGCCAAAGAACATCGAAATTAGGAGATTCAAGATTCTCAAGACCGTGTAACAGGAGTGTTAAGTTTATATAGTATATAGGCCACAGACTCCACCATTTAGTCTGAAATTATAGAAAAAGTTATAGTTGGAGATATTGTTTATTTGAAAAAGAATCCCTGGCTAGCTGGGTCTCAGAAAGTAATAAAATGTTAGCTAGAGACGTTAGCAAGGTGATATCCACAGATTTTCATGCGTAGCATTTCAGCCACGACGTTGGCAAAGCAATAGAGGAACTCCAGGCCTGCACAAACCCCGTACATCTTCTCTGTCCAGTCATTCAAACAGACACACCCACATAAAAGAAAAAAACACACACAAAAACCATACACAGCCCACCAAAAAACCACTGGATTGGTGTTACTTAAAAAAAAAACGCGTGCCACCCAAACAATCACACACACACACAACACACAACACACACACACAACACAACACACACACACACACACACACACACACACACACACCACAGATCAAAAAAGTAAAAAAAAAAAAGCAAATAAATGC
>JABUQX010113055.1:7500-22500 GCA_015478945.1 Trachelipus rathkii | reverse complement strand
GGCGTGTATAGAACACATGAATAGAAGGATTCTTTCTGGAATGTTGGCATATATTCCATATTTGTTCACCTCAAATACAACTAACAACCTTTGCTTAACTCTGCTGGTTCCCATGCAATTAAATCACCGCTGGGACGCTGGGACGCTGGGACGCTGGGACGCTTCTTTCAAAAATTATCATCATCTTTAAATTCCAGAAACTGAATCTTCTTCCTCACTCTCTGTTGGACATTTTGGAAAAAAGATGTAACTCCAGCCATCTCTTTATCATTTCCCTCCTATAGCTAAACCTTCAACTGCCTCAACTGCTATTTTTCCTTTTGCTAAAGCGAACTATTTCTCTCAAACCTTGCCTCTAATTTCACCTTAGAAAACTCATTCATTCTCCTTCTCCACCACTTCCCAAAAAAATTGTATTTAGCCCTATAATCTTAATTTCTTCCAATGACTTTATTTTGGATCTCTCTAATCTTAACACTAAGAAGGTGTATGGTTCTGATGGTATTCCTCCTGTGATTTTCAATACTTGTTCTTTCTAGCTTGCGCTCTTCCTTGAGAAACTATTTCATCTGTCTTTCCACTTCCACCATCCCATCCTGCTGAGAATGTGCCCTTATTCAGTCTGTGAGGAAAAAAGAGTCTTCAAACTATATTCCTCTACTTCTAATCTGCTTTTTATTCTCTCAATGAAAGTTAACTGCTAATCTACTTTATATTCTCTCAAGAAAAGCTCTACTGCTAATCTACTTTCTATGCTCTCACAGCTCTACTCTATTTCTTTCTCTTCTTCTCGTCTCTCTCAAGGAAATCTCTTCTTCCTCATCTCTCTCTCTCTCTTTTCCCTCCTCTCGTTTCTCTTTCCTTCTTCTCTCCTCTCTTTTTCTCTTCTCTCTCTCTCTTCTCTTCCCTCTTTTCTTTCTCTTCTTCCTCTTCCCTCTTTTCTTTCTCTTCTTTCTCTTCTCTCTCTTTTTTCTCTTCTCTCTCTTCTTCCTCTTCCCTCTCTTCTTTCTCATTCTTTGTCCTCAACTGTTCAACTGTTCGAGTTTTCTACGAATCTTTTGCTGTGGCGATAGACATATCGAAAACTTTCGACCGAGCTCTGACAAAGCCTCAATTTGTAAACTCAATCTCTTCGATATCTAGACTTTACTATCTGATTCATTCTGGCCTTTCTATAACAGCGTTTGAAGAGTAGCCAGCTGTTCATCCTTTAAGTCTATAAATGGTGGTGTTCCTCAGGGTTCTCTCCTATCCCCAATTCATTCTATACTTTTCATTAATGACCTTTTCTCTATTATTTCATCTCCCATCCCACTCTTATGTCGATAATTCCACCTTTCATTTTAAAAGACCACTCACCCAACGGCAATTAACTCATGCGAGGAGGGCCTCCTTGAAGCAATTAATCTCTGATCTTCCTCGAATATTTAATTATGACATTGAAAACACATCATAATTCCAAATACAATCAATCAAAGACATGAATCGATCAACTGCATTCGAAAGTGTTTGAGTCATAGGACGTAGAGGAAATAGAAGGAGGAGGTTGCTAAAATGGCCTCAAAAAAGCTGGGAATTCTGTTCAGATTGCGTGAATTTTTTTCTTGTGCTCAGATGCTCCAGCTATATAAAGGTCTTATCGGCCCTCGTATATGGAATGACTGTTCCCACATTATGGGTGTCGTTCCACCCTCCTTTTGATAGAGTATGAAGCTAAGGCTAAGAGGCTTATAAACTGTCCCATACTTTCTGACTCCCTTGACCCTCTTTCTCTCTGCGTCGTGACGTCGGCGCCCTATCTCTTTTCTATAGGTATTACAACGGCAGGTGCTCGAGTGAATTGACCTCTCGCATTCCTCCACCACTGCGTGCCTCGTAATATACAAGAGGTGCCTTGTTCTCATGAAAATTGCGTGTAATAATTGGAGACTCAAGGATCACTCGTTGTGGTACCTCCTTCTTTCCAGCCACATCTGTTTTGTGGAACTCCTTGCCTTCTTTTATTTTCCCCGCTATATTCAATCTTCCTCTATTTAAATCCCGCGTCTGAGCCCACCCTGAGGGATTTGCGTTAGGTAAGGGACAGGCGTGGTTTACGTTTCCATTTATTTAAGTTTCGGCTTTATGCTAATTTGTTTTTATTTATTATTTTTTTTGGCCCCCTCCGTTTGAAAAGAGCATTGAACTGAGTGTGGTATTGATAAAAAAAAAAAAAAAAAAAAAAAAAAAAAACTGTAAAATGTTTGAATATTAATGTCTGTGTTGCCTTCAAGAGGTAATGAATAAATTACGATTGAGATACACCTTTATTCCGACTGAACACTCAGTCTCGCATGGCTCCGTTCCCCGATGGCCAAAATCGCGTCATATTAAATCAGTTTTAAACTAATTAATTATTTATAATAATTAGTATTTTATAGCTTTTATTTACTTATTTTAATATTAAAATTTTATCGTTTTTATTTACTTATTTTAATATAACTTTTATCAATCTTAACAAATATTTAATCATTTTGAAGATGACATTAGAGAGAAACTTTTTAAAAAATTCCTTTTTTTTTTTTTTTTTTTTTTTTTTTTTTTTTTTTTTTTTTTTTTTTATTTATTATATTCACATAGCTCACGGGCAGAGCCCTAATCAAGGAAGGGAGCGATGTTAACTTACTTCACAGAGGAACAGCTGAAGATCATACAAATCCTTTCTTTGTAAACCAGATTCTGTGGCCTGTTGAAAATTAATTTGTGAACACCCTCGAGGACTCTTTCCTTTACCTGACGTGTGGAAGAGATATTCTCACCAACGCTCGAGTGTTCTATCTGCAGATTTCATAGAAAATTTAATAATAATAATAATCAAAAAATCAAAAATCAAAAACACTTTATTCTCAATAAAATAATTACAAATTTCAACCCAACATTCGACTAGAGGCAATATTATATATGAGGAAAAAAAGGGCTTACTAGGGACTTTTCGTCCATTGAGCCCAATAATAATAATTAATTAATAATAACAAAAATAATAATAATAATAATAGTAATAATAATTAATAAATAGCAAACTTACAATAATGAAAATTAATAATGAATACCTACAACAATAATAATAATAATCAATCAATTGCATTGATAATTACTTGATGATATTAATAATGAAATTACCAATAAATAATAATAATAATAAAATAGTATGTAAAATAATAATAATAATAATCATAAATAATTAGTAATATTAAAACTTACTTTAATAATGTTAAAATATTTTTTAATAATAGATTAATAATAATAATAATGATAATCTTAATAAATTAATAGTAAAGGTCAGAATTAGAATGGATAGAATTATGAAATAATAATAATAATATAATAATAATAATAATATAATAATAATAATAATAATAATAATAATAATGATGAATAATAATAATAATATAATAATAATAATAATAATAATAATAATAATATTAACAATAATAATAATAATAAATAATTAATAATAATAAATAATAATAATAAACTAAAACTAACAGTAGTAATGATAATAAAAACACTTCACATTTATAACATTTTGTATATAATACAGGTACTAATAATAATAATAATAATAATAATTAATAATCAATAATAACTAATAATAATAATAATAATAATAATAATAATAATTAATAATAATAATAATAATAATAGTAATGAGACTAATGCTAATGTTCAAAATACTAGAAGCAAAGTTTGAAAAAGGAAGATTTAAAATACTAATAATAATAATAATAAATAATAATAATAAATTAATAATAATAATTAATAATAATAATAATAAAAATAATAAAATAATAATAATAATAAGAGTTAATAATAATAATAATAATAACAATATAAACAATAATAATAATAACAATAATAATAAAATAATAATAATAATAATAAAATAATAATAATAATAATAATAATAATAATAATAATAATAATAATAATTAATAATAATAAAATATACCACAACACTATTAGTAACAACTAGTAGTATAGTATAGTAATAATAATAGTAATATTAACATTAGTAATAAAAATAATGTAATAACAAAGATAATAAATAACCATGGATCATGATGAAAGTTGAATTGAAGTTAATTAATACAGAGAATAGTAATAAACAAATAATAATAATTATACCATTATAACTACATTTTAATAATTAATTAATAATAATAATAAATAATAATAATATAATAATAAATAATAATAATAATACTTAATAATTAATATTAATAATAAGGCTCCCTTAATGATAAAAAATAATAATAATAATAATAATAATAATAATTATTGGCTATATGGTATCATAACATCAAACCCCTAAATATCATGACTTAAATTCAAGATAAATTATGAGAGCTAAAGAAAATTATTAATGACTGCCTATAGGCAATCGTCACGCATTCATCGTAGAATAATGACCTAACGCAGGGTGAGAAGTGCCTCGTTAGTTTTTAATTAATAAAGAAGCTCTGATATTTCTACGAAACGACCCAATGCGTGATTTGACTCCTGCCTACATTTTAGGAGATATTCCAACAATTCTATGCCCTTTATATGAGATGGCCATCCGCGATTCGTTAGGTGAATTTGCTTGTCTAAGGTATGGCTAATTCGTGTGCTACGGAAGATTGTTATGTTCTTAAAGTTGGTTTTGTACAAAATATGTTGTCAAAAGATCATTTGCAGTCCTGTTTGTTGAATTAAAAGATGTGACTACTTACTGTTAGGGTATAAATATCATTAAGTTTTAGTATTGACAATTTTTGAATAGTGGGGTTGTGTGTTCACGGTAGTTTCGGAGCCCTGATATTACACGAATTATTTTCTTTTGCATAACGATTAGAGGTTGTAGCAGGTATTCACTTGCACAACCCCAAACTGAAAGACAGTAGAGTAGGTGTGGATATACACAAGACTATAGTTAAAGTTTTTAAATTATATTTTTGGAACAAATTCCTTATCTTAAGGAATGCATAGTTAGCATAGGATAATTTGCTTAATGAGACTATTATATGTGTTCTTTGAAAGAAAGCTTATCATCAAGGATAACACTAGTAACTTGCAGATTGATAGCCGATTGTATAGTTATGTTTTTTGCTTCTATACATTAGTTGAACAGGTTCTTTTGAATTTGTTAATTACTTACGTAATGTTTTTTGGTAGAATTAGGGAGAGGTCTGTTATGCCTCTACCCATGTTATAATGTTTTAATTCATTATTTACTTTTTCGTTAAGTGTTGTTATATTACGGTCTGAAATTAAGATTGCAGTGTCGTCAGCAAATTGAGAGTGTATTGAACTGCTGACAATTTGAAAGGTCATTAGTTATATATATAAAGAAAGCGGCCCAAAGTCATAAAGAAGCCTGAGGCACACCGTGGGAAATTGAGCAAGTAGGATGATGTGTCTCCTAAATGAACGTATTGTGTTGTTTGGTCAGATAAGTAAGACTGAAACCATTGTAGTGACCATTTGAGATACCAAGTCTCTCTAATTTGCTTACGAGTAAGGTTGTGCGGAACTAAATCGAATGCTTTCGAGAAATCTAGAAGTAGGAGTACACATGTTTGTTTTTTCATTTAGTTGCTTGTATAGTTTTTCAGTAAGGAATATCAGAGCATCCTTCTGTGTTACGGTTTTTGGTGAAACCAAACTGATTTTGTGATAAAAGCCCATTTTCATGCAAATAATTAGTAAGTTGTCCATGGACTAATTTTTCAAAGATTTTACCATTTGTAAGTAGGATTGAAATCGGACGAGAGTTTTTCGGAAGGGAGGTGTCAGAGCTCTTGAGAACAGCGGGTACTTTTGCGATTATTTAAATTCAGTTGGATAGTAATGTAATTCAATTGAGTTGTTATAAAGAGCGGCTAATATTGGTGAAATTTTTTTTTACAGTGTTTGTATATCCAGTTCGGGACACTCTGAAAGTCGGAGCTTTTATTCATGAGCCCATTTATAACACACTCAACGTCAGATGTGAGGTATGTCTGTTCAAATGGCGAAAGTTTCTAGCCCTTCGCTGTGTCTTAAATAGTCGCAAAAAATCCTCTCTGTTTCTGAACTTCGCTTGCGTAAGGTTCCCCTACGGTAGCTAAAGTAGAGTTCAAATTCTGTTTGACTATTCGTGTTGTGTGTAACTATTTATCACTATTTTTAATTCTTTCAATTTTTGTTTTCTGTTATTTGTACGTTAAAATTGTCGTTAATATGCCCATTGCGATCGTGGATGGATTGAGTCATTGTTGAATTTATCGCAAAAGAAACTAAGCTTGGATTTCCTTATTAATTTTTTTAGTGTTGAAGCGTATTCTGTGTATACATGCATCGGTATGGTACCCATTTTAGCACTTTTATGTAGAGTGTGTTTTTGTTTAATTGAAGTTAATAGTGCTTTTGTCAGCCACTTATTCATTGTTCTCTTTTCTGAGATTGTTTTGTGTTTTATGGGGATAATAATAATAATAATAATAATAAATAATAATAATTAATAATAATAATAATAATAATAATAATTAAAAAAATATTATTTTTTCAGTTGGAAAATGTAAACTGTTAAAGATTTTAAGCTAAATGCTTACATTTTTTTTTTTTTTTTGTTTTTTTTTTTTTTTTTTTTAATGAAAGGTTGCTGGGTGACAAATACATCCTACATGAGTACAATGTTTCATTTCATAGAGTATCTTTTTAGTGATTGTATATCACGTAGGTTTTCAGAAGCGAAGGGTTGAAGTTGACCTTCGCATCCCGCAATTACAAATTTTGCAACAACTTATTAAATGCGGATGTATAAAATAACCCTGGCAAACAAGCAAATTTAAACTCTTTTTGTTAGTTAAATGAAATTAAATAGATGATTCTTATAGTATTTTTTGTGCTGATTTCAAATAGGTTAACAGTATTTTTTCTATCTTCCATAGCTTTTACCAATTAGGATATTTTAATGAATGAAACATAATAACACTTAAGATATGCCAAATACCGAACTAAAATCTACATCTTTTTGATTTTAAGCATTAGTAGTAGTAGTCAGCCAGCATTTATGTACTCATTTCCGTTGAACGTGTTTTCCGTGGTTTGATTATAATTCCTGTGAAAGCGCTCTCCATGTTCGTTACTCCCAGAGCAACGGTTTATTAGGAAAAATCCAAATGCAAAAATAAGAAATTTTACATCCAAAATACAGTCCATACTAGGGACGCCCGATTCTAAAAAATATCGATAAATCGATATATCGATATTTTAAAAAATATCATATCGCCTTCGATATTATCGCCAGAAAAATATCGATATTCGATATATCGATATTTCAATATATTATAATCCGATTATAATTTGCTATTTTTTAATACATAATATATATATTATATATATATATATATATATATATATTATATATATATATATAGTATAATATATAATAATATATATATATATATATTATTATTATATAATAATATATATATATTATATATATATATACATAATATATATTATATATAGATATATATATATATATTATATATATATATATATAAATATATATATATATATGATACCTCCAGATTAGGCGACGCACATAGTTAAAAAAAACAACGATAGCTACAACGAAAATGAATACATTTTTTGAATCAGGGGCAAATTTCAGTTATGAAAGAACAAAATAAATTACAATAACATAAAAATAAAAAAAAAAAATTAAAGTTTTAGAAATGTAAGATGTTTTTAAATTTACACCTCGTCAGAAATGATGTTGTTAACAGATTTATTTGCTTTCTTAAACAATGGAGCAGTTGTTAGGTATTTCACAGTATTACTGTTTAACTAACCTAAAGTATATATATATATATATATATATATATATAATTTAATATATATATAATATAATATATATATATATAATATATATATATGGATAATAGGTCTATATATATGTATATCGATATATATATATATATATATATGTGAGTGTGTGTGTGTGTGTGTGTGTGTAGATAAAAAAATACAAACATTTTTACGTTCCGTGTGGCCATTAAGTAACTTTGTGCCATATATATATATATATAGGTTTTACGTAAATTTATTATATACAATATATATATATATATATATATATATATATATATATATATATATATATATGGGCTAAAGATCCCATGATTAGAACAATTATGTAAGTCATTAAGCATGCATGACACGACAGGTGACACAGTCATGTGAGAGACTACTTGCCGATCTCGTGTGTACACCTCGTTAGATCTGGTGCCTCTCTTGTAAGTCTATTGTAACAATAGGGTTAATATAGCTTTCCTCCCCCATTGGGGGGGAAGGCCAAAATAAGAGGGGAGACGCGGAGGGTGATGCCACCCGAAGCGTCCCTGCCTCATGGTATTTCGTTAGGAACTCTCATGCTGAGAGGTAGCTTAGATAGGGTCAGTGCCATTTTATAATTAAGTAGTGATTACGTCATTATATTTTGTTAATCTCTACGATTTAAAGGTGCTTACATTACCTATTATTCATTGTGTCAAAATCATTTACTGTGAAACGCTCGTACTGATCAATAAAGAAATAATTAGACAAATCTCTCATTTGAAAACCGTCAGATTAATAGGGCCATTAATTAAGATTAATTAAGGGGGACAAGAGTGTATCTTGTCCATTTCAACCCATTTTTGGTGAAGCCCAGTGTGACCATAGGGAGCGCTGACCCCTGAATTTAGTGTCAAATTGCTAAATTTCAAAAAAAAAAAAAAAAAAAAAAAAAAAAATAAATAAATTCCCTTTTTCATCTGTGATTAAATGCTAAATCAGTACGAGTGATCTAAATATTCAAGTGATTGAGATAATCTAATTGCAACGTGAAGAATAATACTCTTATATCAAATTTAAATATAAGGAAGAAAGTCGTTGCTATAAAAATTCGTTACCGCCCAAGTTTGGGAAATTTGAACCCAAGCTCTCTTAACCCTAAAAATTTCAAACATTTAGGCGTGACTCTGAAACGACCCAGCAACAATATATTCAAAGAGTCAGGAACTTTTAGAGTCAATAACGATGGTCAGTACCAAAAAACTGAGTCAAAAAGCGAAAACAAAGGCTTCTTCACGAACAAGGAAGGGAAAGACTCCATCTCCTCAACTCCCTCAACCCCAAATGGAGGAGAATGCCCCATCTGGTTTTACATCGGAGAGTGAACCTGAGACGACGCCCAAGAATGCCCGCGAAAATGGGAGGCCAAGGCGTTCTGAATACCGATCGCCTATAAATACTTATAGTCAATTAAGCTCCAATCAACTTCCCATCTTCGATCCTTATGATGTAATCAATTGGTTGAGTGCAACCACAGCCATCTTTAAATTGAATCGTATTGACGAACCCCATGAGCGTGTTCGCTTATTAGCACCGATACTTCCCACAACGTTAGTATCTAAATTAAAATTCCCGCTTCAAAAAGATGCTTATAAAATCCTTCTTGAAGACATAGAGAAAATGTACCTCCCAGCACTCAGAAATCGCATTCGAGATGTTTTCAAACAAGGCATCCAACCCGACGAGTTGCCAAGCGAATATTTAAACAGAGTCAAAAATGTCCTTGGGACCAAGAGTTTCGAAGTTCTCCTAGAACACAACCCTAAATTTGCCGTAGACTTGTTCTTAGAACAGATGCCTGTCAACATACAGATGTCAGTATACAGCCTCGCTGAAGAAAACGATCTGCTGAGAATGACGAAGGTGGCGGACGATCTTTACAAAAACTTCGTTCGAAAGGATGGAAGAAACCAACCACAAAGTTTCGATCAGACTTGGAGCTCTGTGAACGCTGTGCGTCCGCACACAAGTCGACATGAAATCGAATCTGTGGGCCCAAAGAACGGCGCGCCAAACCCGGTGCATACACCTAACGCCACTCCGTCCTCGGACAGCCATCTTTCCACCCAGCTGGCACAGCTGGCGGACACAGTTGCGACGCTGGCTGGCACAGTACAGCAGATGCTTCAAGGTCAGACACAAACAGCTGAGAAGAGTAATATGAGCCGCGGAAGGAGTCAGTCTAGACAACCGCGCTCAGCTGACAACAATGGATACACCACCACTTTCATCAATGCTGCAAGTAATTTATGTTATTACCATTCCAGATACTTATATCTTGCTTACCGATGTGAGGGGGCGGAGTGCCCTTTATACCCCCTACTCCATAATAATGGTAACAGATCCACCAACTCACAAAATGCGGAAAACTAGAATCCCGATTGCTCACCACACAACCTCAATATGGCAGTCGGGAAAAATTAGTTCTAAAGAAAAAAGTTTCCTTTCATCCTCAAATAAAAATCATCAACAATACACGCCAAGTTGAAAATAAAAACACTGAAATAAACATAATAAATCAAAGTGCCAAAATAAATGGTGAAAATTATATAGAAAATAAAAACTTTATAAATACAAATAAAAACAGTAGTCAAAATAATACTACCACAAAGACTGCACTTATTATTACTACTACTACCAAAAATAATAATAATAATAATAATAATAATAATAATAATAATAATAATAATAATAATAATAATAATAATAATAATAATAATAATAATAATAATAATAATAATAATAATAATAATAAAAATAATCAAAATATTCTTCAAAACAATGAAAATAGTGACCATACAATTGAAAAAAAGAGCAAATCCAGTCTTACTGATAAAAAAGACAGGGCTCCTCAGAGCCTCGAACCAACCGCTTGTATCGAAATTTCTGAAATTTTCAAAAATGCTCAAAATGACAATACTCAAGTGAATTGTGATAAAATCAATGATAAAATTGTGTATGAACTACCGTCATTATCTGTAAGGGGGGAGCATGCGCCCCATATTAATATAGACAATGAGAGATCCACCGGTAGTAGTAGTGCAAATTCTGAAAACGTTTTAATCAATAAAAATATTGTCATAAATGATTCTTCTGTCTTAAAATGTTATGGTAAGCTAAATGAGTCCAATATTGTAACAACTAGGAGCCCTATGCATGAAGGGTACATATTTTTTACATTAAATTTACCTCATAGTATAGTTATGAATCCGGTAAGAGTAGGAGTGATCGATAAAACAGATAGCTGGTTAAACCCCATCCATAGTGCTGAAAACGATGGCTGTAGTGACAGTAAAATAGTTAAAGCCGATGTGAAGGTAAACGGGCAAGTCTGTACAATTGACGATATAATCTCTTACCAGGTTTATGATTGTATTAATGGAGTGAATTATTTAATCGATACCGGTTCTAGCAAGAACATTCTTGCAAAGGGGGCTCATGCCAACCACAGCCCACCTGTTGGATTTCTGTATGCGGCAAATAATTCAAAAATAGCCATTTATGATGTAAAAACCATTGAAGTAGACTTAGGTCTTGGTAGGAAATATGTAGAAACATTTTATGTGACAAGTATTTCAATGAACATTATAGGTTTATCATTTTTAAAGAAATTTCAAATGGGTATCGATTTTACAAACGATTTATTGATTGATTCTATAACAAATAATAGTATTAAATTAAAGAAAATTTACAATTCTAATATTAATTATGCGCATGAAACTCTTTCCTCTTCTCTAGCATTTACTCCTCATCCTAATATTTTGCACGTTTCTTCTAGTCCTACTTCTTTCAATGAAATTTTATTACGATATAACGGTTTATTTTTGAACCCATATTTGCCGGAAAATCATCACATCAAACTGAGGCAGATGCAAATATGGGATGATATTTTTGAAAATTACAAAAATAAAAATCAAAGAATGAGCTCAGCGAAGCTAGATTGGGGCGCCCTAGTAACTACTGACGAAGAAACCGCTTTCATCCCTGAAAGAGTATTAATTGAGCTAGCAAATACCTATCCTTATAAAGTAGATGTAAGAGGATCTCCCATATCTTTAAGACCCCGAAAAATTCCTCATAAACTTTACTCACAAACCAGAGCTGAATTTGACAATCTTGTGGCCACAGGAGTGCTAAAACGATCCAACTCCCCATGGTCCTTCCCCGTCAGCGTCTTAGAAAAAACTGGTGGGCGCGTGAGACTTATATCTGACTTCAGAGAACTCAATAAGAGGGTGGAGGTCGCTACTTATGGCCTACCCCACTTAAATGATGCTATGTTTACCCTTAAAGGAAGCCAGATCTACACCAAATTGGACTTAATTCAGGCCTACTACACCCTGCCATTACATCCAGATTGCGTGAAATACTTCACAATAACGTCTAATTTGGGATCGTTTTCATATCAATATTTACCAATGGGATTTGTTTCAAGTCCATTCATCTTCCAATCATTCATGGATACTCTCTTGCAAGGAATCCCAAACGTCCACGCATACATGGACGATGTGCTTATACATTCTGAGACTGAGGAAGAACACCTGATCCTCCTTGAAAGGGTGCTGAAAAGACTACAATACTTCAACATCAGCATTAACCTAAGTAAATGTCAGATATTAAAAACTGAAATTGACTATCTGGTTTACACCATAGATAAAGTGGGGATTAGGCCTAACGAGGATAAAATTAAAGAGATATTAGACACTCCAAAACCAAAAACTATCAAAGAATTAAGAAGTTATCTCGGGAAAACAGGCTTCTATCGTTCTACTGTGGTTTTATACTCAAACATTACCGCTCCACTCTATCACTATTTAAAAGGAAAACCGTATAGTAACAAAAAAATCACATGGGACCCTTCAGGTGAAAAAGCTTTTAAAGACAGCAAAGAAGCCATCAGAAACGCCAATACACTAACTTACCCCAGCCACTCCAGCGCGTTCGACATCATCATACACACCACCCATACCGCTGCCGCTGCAGTCATATTGTCGACACCAGTAGAGGGAGGAAATCCGATAGCCTTCTTCAGTATCCTTCTATCAGCTACAGAGCAGACATATGACGGTGTTGGAAAATTATTGGTGCTTTTAACGAAACTCTTGAAAAAATATGGATACTTATTGGCTAATAGACCAATAAAAATATTAACACAATCCCGTGAACTTATTAATAGATACAATAAAAGTAATGATGATAAAAATTACAACTTACGTGAGATTCGAAGTTTGAACCTCTTATCGGCTTATCACATCTCTTTGGAGTTAATCACTAAGAAGAATAATCCGTTAAGTGAATATTTAATGATCAACAACATTGATAATGTAGATGCAACACCCATCAATGCAACAGAACATTGCAAATTGATAAAAAAGAGGGAGGAGCTAGCGAAGCCACGCCTCCCAAGCCCTGTGATTGGCTCAACCGCAACCGAGTCAGCCAATCAGACCGAGGCAGAAATCATAACAGAAGGTGATCAAAACAAACGTGCGTACACCTGCTTCATAGAGATCCCGTCTCCGAATTTAAAGAGACGATACGCACAGACCACAAAGAATGTGGCTCGTGCCCAAACCATAAATTCCCAGGAAGGACCGACGTTAGTACCTTTAAATGACCATACCGCACATTCTTCACATATCTCTCATGGGAAAAATCCTGACGAAGTCTCGAAAGGGTTAAGCGTAGAAGAAAGAAGAGAATTAGAGCAAAAGAAATTAGATAAATTTAACAAAGAAATAAACGGATTAAAAGCAGATGAATTAAAAGATATTATACCAATAAATACACAAATAAATCTTATTAGAGATTGCAATGATGCTCATATAGAGTTAATTAAACGCTTCAGGAAAGAAATTAACTATTTAGAGATAAGTAGAGATCAAGAAGATGATCCATTTATAAAATCACTATTAGAGGGCAGTAACAAGAGCTCCTTGGTCATTAAAAAACATGAATTTTGGTTCAAAAAACAAAAGATACATTTATATGTCGACATATCATTAAATTACGCTCGTGTTATTATTCCTAGCACACAAGTCGCCACCCTCATCAGGATGACACACCTTCAGGGACACCTCGGCATTAATCGGTTTCTCACGGTCATAAAAGCTGATTTCGTGTTCGAAAAGATGCATCGGACAGTTAAGGAGATGATAAGGTCCTGTGTTCAATGTCAACTGTCCAAAATTGGCCGTGGGATCAACCCCATCTTAGGCAAATATCGTGAAGTTACCTACAAGTTCGAAGTAATCCATATCGATGTATTGAAGCTCCCTACCTGTCGGGGCTACAAGTATCTCCTAACCCTTATAGATCGTTACTCTCACTATGTGTGGGCTTTCCCACTCAAGGACACTTCCAAAGAGACAATAGTTCAAACTTTGATAAACCAGCTAATTCCGCATTGTGGAATTCCCAGCCAAATTATTTCAGACAATGGTGCGAACTTTACTTCACACTTATTTGGGAGTGTGTGCAAGCTGTTAGGGATACTTCACTCCACTACGAGTACATACAACGCTCAGGCAAATGGGAAAGTAGAGATGGTGAACAAAATGATCATTAACAGCATTAGAACTATGCTGGCAGAGCCAACCATGAGATCACAAGATTGGTTAAGCGTCCTTCCCTTTGTATTATTCGCCCTGAGGCTCGCCCCCATCTCCGAGAGTGGTATCACCCCCAGTAAACTAGTCTATGGGCAGAACATCAACATACCAGACGGTCTTATCAGCACTACCTCCGCTGATGGCCCAAAATCATACGATACTTACATTGAAAGACTAACTGAGTTAATGGCGAAACCATTAACGAAAAAAACAAATTTACGCAACAAAAACATATTTATGCCCAAGAATCTGAAAGAAGCTCGATTTCTACTTGTGAAGAGTCAACAATACAACGTCGGAAAGTTATCGGCAAAATATCACGGCCCCTATCGTGTAATAAAGATTACCAACAGCAATGCACACATCATAAGGGATAATAAAGTCGTCGTAGAAAGCTTAAGAAATGTTAAAATATTCTACGAACCTGTACTCACTCCTTCAGTCCCAAAACAAAACTCGAAAGGAACAGAAAAGTAATGGGAGTGAA
>JABUQX010113055.1:0-2500 GCA_015478945.1 Trachelipus rathkii | reverse complement strand
TCAACTTCCAGAATTTTTTCGAAATGACTTCAAACTTGAAATATGCATAGATGGGTCCATTACCTACAAAATGCACGTAAGTACTTTTTTTCGGTTTTTGAGTTTTGTTGTCCGCGTTGTCATTTCAAAAAAAACATTTTTTTTTAAATTTGAAAATGAAAAATTGGATAATTTTTTTTTGTCGTGCGAAAAAAGGTTGGGGGGGAAATGAAATTTTCAGGCGATCATGCGTCGGAAGAGATGCACATTTACTTAGATAATTTTTTGTATAATCAAAAATTTTGGATTTGTTCTTGAAACAAATTTTCAAAAAAAATTTTTGAAAATTTTCTTTGAAATTATAAAAAAATTATCTAAGTAAAAAAGATGCATCTAGTCCGATTGTACAAGCTCTGTAAATTTGATGTTGATCGGACAAGTTGGAAAAAAAATATCTCAATATTTCACTTTTTCAATCATTTGAAATTTTTTGGAAAAGTGAAAAGAAAAACATTTGATATATTTTTTTGTTGTAATGGTGTATCTGATCTAATTTTCAAAGGTTTTGTAGAGGTCGGGCTAGATACATTTTCTTTACTTAAATAATTTTTTGTATACTCAAAGAAAATTTTTAAAAAAATTTCAAACTTTTTTTTTTTGAGAAAAATTTTTTCCACGAACAAATCCAAAACTAATGCATATTACAAAGAATTACTAGTACAAAACTGTGGCACTCTCTCACAATTACATATGGGGTGATGGGCTAAATCAGGATACGAATAATAGCAATGGTAACTGTAATAGTGGGTGATATAAATAAATAGTGTTGTTACAGGTTCAAATAAGGATGATAGCAAAAAATAACAGCACTTCAATTATCAAATGTACTTAAACAAATACTCATAGCGATTTGAAATAAAAAAAGATGAGCTGATTAGTTAAACCATAAATGAGAATCTAGACATTAATTTGCATAACTGAGGCATGGGTTAATGAAGAATTATATGGAGACTCCTTTCAGGAATATGAAATAGAGGGATATTCACTTTATTTTTACCAGCTTAGAGGAAAGAAGGGTGGTGGTGTGGCGCTCTGTTAAAAGCAATATTCAATCTGTATTAATGACTGACTTTAAAACTAATCATGATATTGAATCGGTATGGGTAGATATCCTTATGTTCAATAAATCATATAGAATAGGGGCCTTTTATAGACCTCCTGGCCAGAGTCAAGAATTAGATGCGGAAATTGTGAAAAGAAATTGAGACAGCATGCCAGTAAAGAAAAGGTATCTTCATAATTCGTGATTTTAATTTTCCTGGCATTCAATTGGATTCCTTGTCTAATACGGACCAAAGTAGTTCTGTATTTATAAATTGTATATTAGATAACTTTTTGAGCCAGATGGTCCATGAACATTATCAATTTGTTATTACACTTAATATTAACTAACGAATGAAAGTCATGGTGATAAGAATTAGAGTTAAAGAGAATTTAGGACTTAGTGACCATTATATAATTAGATTTAATATGAATGTGATACCTGGGCCCAAATTGCAAGCTAATAAGGAACAAATCCTAGATTTCCGAAAGTGGTGATTTTACCAAATTACGAGACATGCTTAGATAACTGACTGGGATAAGAGTTTAAAGACCAAAACTGTTTTATATCATGTGGGAACATTTTAAGCAAGTTTTAATGATATTCAGTCAGTATGTTTTAAAAAATAAACGCATTAGGTGGCAACATGAAACTATTTGGTGGAATAGAGAGATAAAAGATAAAATCAATGAAAAGCATAGATGTTTTTAAAATATTCAAGGGTAAGTAATAGGGAAGATGATTTAGAAAATTATAGAAAAATTAGCAACGAACTTAACCAGTCATAAGAAGGCAAAGAGGAGGCAGAAATTCTTTAACAGGAATCGTATAAGGACCGTGAAGAAGTTTTTTTAAGCTTTTAAAATTTAAAAGTAAGGAATTGGACAATAGGTTCAATTTAACATTGATGAAAATTTAGTAGTTCAGATAGAGAGTTGGTCAACATCTTTCACTACTTATTTTGCTTCAGTGTTTACCGAGGAAAGATTAGATAATAGTTTGTAGACCTAATCTTTCTTGTATGGTATGTAACAATGCTTACAGAATTTGAATTTGACGTAAAAGATATTAAAACGTTTACAAGACCATATTGATCCAAGTAAAGCCGCAGGCCCTGATGGTATATATGGTAGAATTTTGAAAGAGGGTAGTACCAGCATTGCAAAGCCACTGTATTTGATTTTTAAGCGATTTATAATAACATTTGGTGAGGTAACAGATTGACTGGAAAACGACATATGTTGTGCCTATTTATAAGAAATGTAGTAAGAAGATTTGGGTATTATAGGCCAGTTAGCCTAACATCTCTGGGTTGTATAGGTTCTGGAAAAGTTACTGAACAGGTCATATAAAGAAATATTTAGAAGATAACATGGTATTGTATGACTCCAGCACGGTTTCAGAAAGGGTAGGTCATGT
>JABUQX010113054.1:22500-33008 GCA_015478945.1 Trachelipus rathkii | reverse complement strand
ATCGTTGACGTTACCGTTTCCATAAAAGCAGGTTTTAAACGGCTAATTGAGACTACTGTAGTTTGACCATTCCTGAGTTCTATCTTGAAACAATGTGGCATTCGTTGAAGGACTTTGAAAGGACCACTATAGGGAGCTTCTAAGGGTTTTCTGATCCTATCAGTCCTTAGGAAAACATGAGAACAGGTCTTGAGTGCCTCCGGAATATATGAAGAATTGTTGAAGGAGTGAAAAGTAGGAAGGTCTCTAAAGTCCAATTCTTTCATGTGGGCGATAAATTTCTTCATAAAAGAATCCATTTCTTGTTTGTTGTTAGGAGAAGATTGAAGAATGTCCATAGGACAAAGTGGAGTTTTTCCAGTTACTGCTTCAAAGGCGGAATAACCGGAATCGTTTGGAATGCATCTGAGACCAAGTAGAGTGATGGGTAAAGACAGAAGCCAGTTTTCTTTACGTGCCATCAAGGCAGTCTTGAGAGATCGGTGAAACCTTTCTATCTGGGAATTTGTTTGTGGGTGGTAAGAGGTTGTTCGAAGACGATGGAAACCAATCATATGTGACAACTCACTGAAGAACTCGCTTTCGAATTGAGGACCTCTGTCAGAAATCACATAGAGAGGAACACCGAATCTAGATATCCACTGCATAAAAGCATAGGCAACAGATTTTGCTGTAGTGTTTGTAATTGGGAAGGCTTCAGCCCATTTTGTGTTTCGGTCGATGCAGGTAAGTAGATAGCGAAAAACTGGAGAAGAAGATCCACAAAATGCTGAAGGTGAAAAAGGACCCACTATATCTATATGAACTGTTTCGAATCTTGAAGAAGGAATTTCTAATGGAGTGACCGTTGTTTTGGTGTGACGATGAACTTTAGACAGCTGGCACTGCTCACAAGTGCGTACAAAAAGCCTAATGTCACGATCCATACAAGGCCAAAAATATCTTTTCTTGATCAGTCGTAAAGTACCTTTGATACCAGGATGGGACATTTGATGCAACGTATTAAATATTTGAAGGCGAGCTGGCTTCGGAAGAAATGGTCTGGGAAAAGAAGTAGAGGTATCGCACCATATCTTGAGGTTGTCCTGCAGGGGATAATTATGAAGACGATCATGATAGGTCTTGATTTCTTCATCTTTTTCTTGAAGGCGAGCTATTGCAGGCAAATCGACAGCGTCAACTGATACCGAATGAATCCGGGAAAAAGTGTCGGCCACCATATTGTCTGCTCCTCTGATATAACTTGCTGTAGAAATATATTCTGTTAGTACTGAGAGATGTCGCTGTTGACGATCACTTTTTGCAGGATTTTTGGAGTAGAAAGCGGAAACAAGAGGTTTGTGATCTGTGCAAAGGGTGACGACTCTTCCCTCTAACATGTGTTTAAAATGAAGGACAGCATAATATGCTGCCAAAAGTTCTCTGTCGAAAGCAGAATATCTTCTTTGGGGATCTGATAACTTCTTGCTGTAGAAGTCAATGGGAACAGGTTGACCATCAATCATCTGGTGTAATGCTGCTCCGATTGAAGTCTGACTGCTGTCAGTTACGAGTTGTAAATGTGAGACATTAGGTAAAGAGAAAGGGAGTGTTAGGGCATTTTGAAGAGCTTCCTTAGTATCTTGAAAAGCTGTCACTTCTTCTGGAGTCCATTCAAGAGATTTATCCTTGGGATGAAACTTGGCTTTTTCAGATAATGGGAAGACGATTTTGGCAAAATTAGGGATAAATCTTCTGTAGTATCCTAACATCCCAAGGTATCTTCGTAGAGATGCTGAATCGCACGGTAGAGGAAAACTTGAGATGGATTCTTTCTTTTCGTTGGGAGGACATAGTCCTTCTGAAGACACGGTGTAGCCGAGAAAATTGAGTGAAGATTGATTAAATTCACATTTTTCTAAAGAGATTTTAAAACCATTTTCTTGGAGGAGTTTAAAAACTTGTTTCAGATGATTTTCATGTTCAGTTTTGGATGTAGAAAAAATGAGACAATCGTCTAAATAGGTAAACACGAAGGGAAGGTCTCTGAAGATGGAGTCCATTACTCTTTGAAATGTAGCTCCCGCATTCTTTAAACCAAAAGGCATAGATAAAAATTCGAAGAGACCAAACGGAGTGATGACTGCTGTTTTCTCTATATCTTCTGGTCTGATGGGGATTTGGTGATAAGCCTTTTGAAGGTCAATCTTGGAGAATATGGTAGAGTTATGCAGGCGTTGAGATAGGCTCTGAATGTGTGGAATGGGATATCTATCCTGTTTTGTTATGCTGTTAAGGGCTCTGAAATCCCCACAAGGTCTCCATGTTCCAGGTGTTTTCTTAGGCACGAGGTGTAAAGGAGACGCCCATGCAGATTTACTTGGCCTCACTATTCCACTTTTTAGAAGAATGTCAAATTCAGCTTTTGCCGCCTTTAACTTGTCGTCAGGTAATCGGCGAGCTCTGGCAAAAACTGGGGTTGAATCACCAGTTTCTATGTAGTGTTTTGGTCCATTATCTTTAATTACTAGATTGTTGATGTCTATAGGTGAAATTAAGGACGGGAAATCTTGTAGGAGTGAAGTTATGTCTGTATTTTCACCTTGAAGTTGAGCGTGAAGAGATGGTACCTCCTCAGAGGTTATTTTCAACGGAGCTAGAAGAGTAGTATAAGTATCTTGCAGTGTTCTTTGTCCACAGTCAATTAGGAGACCAAAATTGTGAAGAAAATCCATTCCAATAATAGGCATAGTAATTTCTGCTACTATAAATGTCCAGGTGAATTCTCTTCTTAATTTTGGTATACTGATATTTGCTACAACTTCCCCATGACACTTTATGGGCGAGCCATTGGCTGCGGAACAAGTGACGTTTGAAGGGTGCAGCGTCATGTTAGAGACCATGTTATATGGAAGGCTAGATATGCTGGCTCCGGTATCTAGTAAAAACTGGTGCATGGTGCCAAAAATCCGTACATCTATTGTTAACTGCGAAGTTGACACGGCACAAATGTCAACTTGCTCCTTTAGTTTTCCGACGGAGTTGGGGATGCTGCTCTTGATGGAGGTCTAGAATTAGGTAGGATGTTTAGTCCCGTTTTGTTTGGCCATGTACACCATGGTTTACAGCTTTTAGAGCGTGGTCCATAATAAATGTGGCCTCTACACACCTTTGGTCGTTGATTTTCGTGGAACGGCGCCAGGCCAAAAGTAGTGGTTGTTCTTGATCTTGATGCGGCGGGGGCAATGGCGGTGGCAGGGGATGATACAGCCATGACAGGAGCTTGTGGGCTTAATAACAAGATGTCATTAGCTAAATCTCCCAACTGTTGAAGTGTGAGAGTAGAATGGGCGGCTAAGGTTGTGCGAATGTGACTCGGTAGAGTTTTCAAAAATTGCACTCTGACCAAGTCCTCTCCTATATTTAATTTCTCTGCCTGCCGAATCATATCCTGTAGATATATAGATGGTTTGCCACTGTAGACCTTTTTGGAAAGTAGATCATTATAAAGCTCCACCTTAGATTTTTCGTAAGTATTCACGACCGCCGTTTTGAAACGGTCATAATCTTCTGCGTCAAGTTCGGCTTGAGATATTCTATCCAAAACTTCAGGCGGAATTTGTGACATAGCATGAAAGTACTTAGTTCGTGAGGACCTTATGTTAGCGAGATGAAATTGTGCTTCCATGACACGAAACCATGTCGGGACTGAAGATTCCGAAAAAGTTGGTGGTTTAATTTTCATTGT
The DNA here is from genome assembly GCA_015478945.1 of Trachelipus rathkii. NCBI lineage: Eukaryota > Metazoa > Arthropoda > Malacostraca > Isopoda > Trachelipodidae > Trachelipus > Trachelipus rathkii. Next base: position 29,281 of record JABUQX010113054.1, on the reverse strand, counting down.
TGAAATGGATTCTGCCTCTCTTTGATTGTTATCCTGTCCTTGTTCGTCTGCCATCTTCGTGGTATCAAATTTTCAGCTCTAGGATCACCAATTATATAGTCGTCAGTTCTGGTTATATTATTATCAGTTATATGGTCACCACTCGATATGATATCCTATTATCTGGTATGACAACTATATAGCGACGGAGGATGATCAGCATGTATGTCGCGATGTCAGTCTGTTCCACTTCAGGACAAGCCGTCGACTGGTTCGGATTAAGTCCGGCTAAGGCAAAGGCGATCGAAGGTTGTCGGAGAGGGTATGCTGATCTGCACGAGCTCGTTGGCTAAACAGGAGGCTGGGTGTTCTTCTGGCCAACTCTGGGACAATCTGGAAGGGACAGAGAGTATACAAAATACTCTCTGTAGTTATCTCTATGACAGGTAACCTCAGCGGCTACCTGCGAAATTATCTCTTTAGTAGTTAAACTACTTTTTAGGTGGCAGACTAACTGGAGGATCTCGGAGGTCCGGCGAAGATATCACCATCCACGGAGACCATCCACCGACAGGAGAACCTCTTGAAGATCGTCCAAAGGGTTCTTGGTAACCCTGAGGAGGTTTCTAAGCCTCTTGGTAGGCTCAGAGAGAGGGAGAGAAGTAGGGCCAGTCGGAGATCTTGTAGTCCAACTCCGGGGGAGAGACGAGGCAGCCCAACTTCTTGTAGAGAGACGTGGCAGTTCAACTTCTAGTAGAGAGACGAGGGAGTCCAACTTCTTGTAGTTTCTTCTTCTTCCTGGCTTCGTAGGTCGGATCTGATATTTCAGCTTATTGTTCTTTATTAGCAAATTATCTCTTAGTGGTAGCAAAGCGCTACGAATTATCTCTTTAAAGGCTAATAAGACAAAAGCAGAAATCCAGATTATTTATTTCTAACGAAAAAGTCGTACAAAGTTATAATAAAAAAAATTACATATATAATAATCAAGTTTTTATACAAATATTATTACTATTTACATTTGACCAATTTATAACTTTTATTTTTATTTTTATTATAATATTTTATATACATTTAAAAAAATTATATTTTATGGTCTAACTTTTCTAAAAATGGATTTTTGTAAATATAATAAAATGAAACATTGCAGAAGCTGTCGGTAGATGGCGTTTGCCTTCACATTCTGAACATAATATAAACACAAGATGGAGTTTATTGTTAAAAGTTCATTATTATTGCTTAAAACTAAGTTTTTTATAAAATATATATATTTTTATCAAATATTGATAATATTTATAATATAATATAACAAATGTAATATTTTTAATATACAATTTTTTTAATTATTAACATCTGAATAATGAAAATAAGTCATTTTTAAATTTAATAGACTTATTGATATTTCTGTTACTTTTTCTTTTATGGTTCATTCTGTAAGTATTTTCGTTTGGGGAAACTAACTTAAACACTTCACTATATATATATATATATATATATATATATATATATATATATATATATATATATATATATATATATATATATATATATATATACCGAGTATATATGAGTGTATATATATTTATATATATATATATATATATATATATATATATATATATATAAATAAATAAATATATATAAATAATAATAATAATAATAATAAAGTTCACACCTCACGGGCATAGCCCTATTCTAGAAGGGGAACTTCTCTAGGTAATTTCTACCAAAGACCCGGACTAGGGATCGAACCCTCGCCCTTGCCATGCGATTCTGTCGCTCTACCGATATGGAAAGTCTTCAATAAAATCTGGCACAAAGATTGATTTCTAAACTTCCCTCTTTCACTATCCATCCTTCTCTCTGATTTTCTTTCCGGTCGTTCTATTATAACAACTGTCGTAGACGGCCACTGTTCATCCTTTAAATCATATAAATTGGTGTTCCTTAGGGTTCTGTTCTATCCCCAACTCTCTTTCAACTTTTCGTTAATGACCTTATCTCTATTTCTTCATGATATTTATACTCCTATACCGACGACTCTAACTTTCATAACTCACTTCATTTTGATAGACGTCCCTCCCACCAAATATTATCTCACGCTAGAAGGGCATCCTCGAGGCAACTAACCTCAGATTCTTTTTGAATTTCTAAATGAGGTATTGAGAAAAAGGTTGTTTTCAGTGCCATAAGAACTCAGTTCCTTTATCTTTCTATTCGACATAATCAACCACAAACCTATAACATCTTTTTCGAGAACACACATTTCAAACCTTCGTCTGTCCTTAATAAGCTTTCGCTTCTTTGAAGCCTCGTTCGGTCGTCCTTAATAGAACTTATTACTTCTCTTTCTAAACAAGCTTCTGTGAGGTTGAGTTGTTTTGAGGCGTCATCAGAATTTTTTCACGCCGCCCCACTTGCTTGTTTTTTATAGTGGTGCTATTCGCCCCTGTATGAAGTATGCTTCGTAAATATCGGGTGGGTTTCACTCAAACACTCACTCTCACTACTAACTCTCTCTCAAACACTCACTCTCACTAACTCTCTGTCTCGAACACTCACTCTCACTAACTTTCTCTCTCTCGCAAACACTCAATCTCACTAACTCTCTCTCAAACACTCATTCTCACTAACTCTCTCTCAAACACTCAGTCTCACTAACTCTCTCTCAAGCACTCACTCTCACTAACACCCTCTCAAATACTCACTCTCACTAACTCTCACAAACAATCACTCTCACTAACTCTCTCCAGTCTTTTTCAACTCTTCGAATTGTTGCGCAATTCTCTTTATTTTACCACTATTGCAATGGACACTAATCTTCTAAACTCTACAGTCGCATTATTCCTCCTTTGAGTTTGGTTCGTGCGACACGTCGTTCCACTCAATCTCATCCTTTCTCTGTCCAATTCTTTGACCCCAGACTTAAACGATTTACACAATCTTACATGTACTCCACTGGTAAAGTCTGGAAGACATTCAACTTATCTTTTTTCCCAACTAACTTTGACTTTGCACACTTTCAAACACCCTGTATCTGGCTTATCGGAATTTAAATTGGATTTACCTCCGGAACTCTCTCCTCCCCCAACTCTGGTGGAATTAAATAGGCCTTTGGATCTTTTCCTACCATAGGATATAAAAATAATACTAGCTGTCATCAGAGCCAGATTTGGGGATACACATTAATAGATTCACATAGAGTTAAATAGATCCATTACACCATTATCGGGACGTTGTCCGGCAGTTGCACTTCCCAGCTATAAACTCGTTATATTGTCATGAAATAAACAAATTGCACGATCTCTCACATGTGTTTCTCTATCCCAGTTGTCATCCTATTGCATAGACATGGCAGCGTGTGTTGCTATCACACAAATCTTGGCGACAATGAAGCATGACCTCATATTTTCAACGTGGGGCGATAGAATTTCTACAGGGCTTTTATATATATATATATTTATATATGTAGATATATATATATAAAAGGGTGTTATATATATATATATATATATATATATATATATATATATATATATAAAAAATTATTTTTATAATTTTTATTATTATTATTATTTTATTATTATTATTATTATTATTATTATTATTATTATTATTATTATTATTATTATTATTATTTATTATTATTATTATTATTATTATTATTATTATTGTATTATTATTATTATTATTATTATTATTATTAATAATAATATTAATAATAATAATAATAATAATAATAATAATAATAATAATAATAATAATAATAATAATAATAATAATAATAATAATAATAATAATAATAATAATAATAATAATAATAATAATAATAATGTAATTGTAATTATAAAAAGAATAATAATAATAATAGCCAATAATAATAATAATAATATGTGTATGTGTATGCGTTAATAATATGTGTAATAATATGTAATAATAATAATGTAATAATAATAATAATAATTAATAATAATAATTAAATTACTGAATAATTCCAATAAAAAAAAATTAATCCCGATTTATTATATTATAAATTGATAAATTTCCAATTTACAGAATTTTTCAATTTATAATGTATAATTAATCTTCTCTCAGAACGAAATACAAATTATTAAATACGTTAAATAATAATGGATCAATATTGATAAGGAAAAAAAAAGAAAAAGCAGACTTGCTTCTGCGTGAAAGCCTAGATAATACGTCCTCCCCTGTTTCAAGGCTTTATATCTTTCGGTTGAGTTTTTGCATTAGAATTTAATGGAGAGTAATGTCCAGATTTCTAAATTTTGATTTATATAACCAACTTATTCTCACATATCAAATAAACAAATATGCGCACACATATAGATTTAGTGTAAGACTATATATATATATATATATATATATATATATATATATATATATATATATATTATATATATATTAATATGTATATGTATATATATATATGCATATGTATGTAATATATATATATATGCAGCAGCTTCTTATATATATATATATGTAATATATGTATGTATGTATATGTATATGTATATATGTATATATTTATATATGTATATATATATATGTATATGTATATATATATATATATATATATATATATATATAGCATATATATATATATATATATATATATATATATAGTTTTAGGTGAAGAATTGATAAAATTAGGAATGAACGCATTAGGGAGTTGTGTGATGTGAAGAAAGGAGTAAAAAAGAGAATAAATGAAAGTACATTGAGATAGTTTGGGCATGTGGAAAGTATGGATGATGCCCTGAGAATCGACCGGCTGGGAGACCAGAAAGAAAAGTGGATTTAGTCAGTAAAGGAATGCCTGGATGAGAGGAATGCGAATTTGGCAGAGGCGAGAAGAAAGGTGCATAATAGGAGTGAATGGCGGGGTTTGTGATGGGATGGTTGGCCAGCCTACCTGGAGCCAAAGTCACATCCCCTACTTTGACATGAGATACCATGAAGTGAAGATCTGTCGCAGTCCACGTAAGTAGGTGAATTTTTCTGACACACGACAAGTTCTCATAGTATTTAAAGGGAATTGGGCTGGGGAATTCTTTTCGACTTGTCATATTCTTCAGCTACTTTACTGTTTCCAGTGCATGTGACACACCTTATCCCCAGTCAATGGGGATAGAAGGTGGGTGATGATGATGATGATATAGTTTTACGCTATATATATATATATATATATATATATATATATATATATATATATATATATATATATATATATATATATATATATATATATATATATATATATATATCTTTCTTTCTTTCTTTCTTCACCTTCCTCTTTGCCCCAAGATTGGGGGTAAGGTGCTGTACAAGCATCGGAAAAGATATATATACTCTCTACTATATTACTCTCTCTCTCTCTATATATATATATATATATATACCTATACTTCCTCTCTACTCTATATATATATATATATATATACATATATATATATATATATATATATATATATATATATATATATATACTTATATATATATATATATATATATATATATATATATATATATATATATATATATATATATATATATTTAGTGATGAGCCGGAGATCAGCTCCGGCAGTACCGGAGATCCGACCATTTTGCAACTATCCGGTTCCGGTCGGAAATTCCTTACTGTATCCAGCTCTCCGGCTGGGGGGGTTTTGTGTAGTCTCAAATAATAATTACTTTTAATAATTTTAACTAGCAGAAAATGAAGCAAAATAATAATAAAAAAAATTGCGTAATTAACGTAATTAACATTTTTTTAACAAAAATCAAAAACCTAAAAAAGGTTTAAAAATTAATTAAATATATATTCATTGGGACTAGAACAATGGCAAAAAAGTTTGAAGAATGTGGAGAAATTCTAATTGCCTTTTTATAACATTTAATAAATGTTTTAGGAAAGAAAGATGAAAACTTTGAAAACTGTAAAATATATCTTTTTTTCTTGACCCACCCTTCTCTTCCCAGTAAATATGGGGTAGGAGTGCCTAATGTGTACGAAAAATAGAATAGCTAAGTAAAAGAACATGACGTGAGTCGAAATGAAAGCCCCCTCTGCCATCCCCTCCATCCTTTAAGTAAGAGTCAAAACAATCCAACCTCTGGTTACACAAGACTACGATGGACCCCCACTGTGGAATCTCGTCAAAGTGGAGTTCATTACCTGGGCCAGGCCTACAACCATACCCCCCCCACCCCTCACAAAATCCCACCATTCACTCTTATTATGCACTTTCTCTCCTTTGCCAAACTCACATTCCTTTCCTTTAGACATTCTTTTACTGACGCAATCCTCTTTTTCTTCGGTCCCACAGTCGGTCGATATCGAGCACACTCCACACTGATCCATTTAACCATCCAAATCTCATCCATCCTTTCCATATGACAAATCCTCTCAACACAATCTCGTTTATTATGTCACTAACGGCTTTCTTCACACCACAGAGCTCCCTTATGCGCCTAATCTAAATCATTTCAATTCTTCTCACATCTAACACGACCTTTTAAGATTGTCAATCTGAGCAGATTGTATTTTAGATCTATACCTCCTATTCTATACCATAGTTTCAATGCTATACGATAACAAAGGTAATAACATACTCTCATGCAAAACCCTTGTGCATTCAAGACTTACTCCCTTTGTATCCACCAAGGATTTAATTGCACCAGCCACCTTCATACCATTCAAAACTTTCCTACTACACTCTGCATCATCCCTTCCTTTTTTATCCAACATATATCCTAAATATTTAAACTCAGACACCTG
>JABUQX010113054.1:7500-10000 GCA_015478945.1 Trachelipus rathkii | reverse complement strand
TATATATATAATATATATTTTATTATATTTAAATTAAATTATATTATATTTATATAATATATAAATATATATATATATATATATATATTATATATATATAGATATATATGATATATATATATATATATATATTATATATAATATATATATATATTATAATATATATAATTATATTATATATATATAGTATATATATAATATATATATATATATATATATATATATTATATATATATATATATATATATAATATTAATATTATATATATATATATATATATATATTATATATATATATATATATATATATATATATTATATATATATATATATAATATAGTATAATATATGATTTAGTTATATATTTCAGTGGGCAAGCAAGCCCAAAACATTCAGTATTCTCAAAGATCTAGAACAGTTATTAAAGAAAACCTACACACAGCCAGATCGTCCTAACCATCTTAAAGCACTTCTTGATTTATGCTTCGACCACTTTCTCCTCTCGGTACAAATACACCATTTTATCTCCTTATCGGTAATTCTGCGCCACAATTTTTAGCTCTAAAGTAATAACAAAACTTCATTCCGCAGCTCCGCCCTGCCCTAAGCCAACTTTTCTGGCCACTTTAATCGGCTTAATTGGGATGTATTGCGTGCTTTTTTTGCAGAAACTATCGCTGGAATGAATCATTGTTTGTTCCGTGAGAAACGCCTTGCTTCTGCCGAAAAGGAAGGGGCCCATGATCACGGATTGGAATGAAACAGGTTCATTCCATCTCCACTTAAATCATTCTCTCTCCATAATCCATGTCGATGGCTCTTGTTCTCGTGCCCATCCAGGCAGCGCTACATATGCGGTTATAGGCTTGAAGACTCTCGTTCTCCTATTACTTTAACTAATTTTCGCTCTGCTCGGAATCATTGCAGGGATATTATTCGACTGGCAAGCGTTCTTACACTAAAAGGAAGTGTGTTGCCCTTCTGATTCTCCTTCATGATAAAAATTTCTGCCTCTATGCCAAAAAACATCTCCAATAAACTCTGTAAAATCTGCTTTTCCCCTCTTATCCGTTTCTGACGTCTGTTGCTAACACTCCTTCTGAAAAAGCTAATCTCTTTTTGGTCTTCTTTTTTCATCTAATTCCACCCTGTATGATGCGGCCTCCCCTCCTCTTGCTCCATTCCCCCCTCAGTGCCAATGTCTCTACTGTTCATTACTCATGATCGCTGTACATGAGATACTGAATCTATGAAAACGTCCGGTAAGGCTAGTGGCTCCAGATGCCATTCCTTCTCGTGTTGAGGGGAGTGTGCTTCGATCTGGCGTCTTTGTCCTCGTCAACTCTACTCCTTAGCGCTTAATACTAATACTTTTCTCAGTGCTGGAAGCGCGCTTATTAGAAAATCCCAAAAAAAAGTAGCCACTCTGATCCTTCTAACTATTCGACCTGATAGCTGTAACTTGTATTCTATCTAAAATCTTTGAAACTCTCCTTAACTCTCAATTCCTCGATCATAGGAATCTCATTCCCTCCTTTAAGATCGTCAGTATGGCTTTCGGCACGTTCTGAGAATCAACTGGTGACATCCTTTCCTATCTCACTGATCTTTGGTCTTCTGCCCTTAAGCGGACCCACGGAGTCTTGTGTGGTAGCGCTCGACATATCTAAAGCTTTGACAGGGTATGGCATGCGTCGCTACTCTCTAACGTTACTTTCCTTTTGGAGTTTCCCCTTCACTTTGCTTGCTTTGGTCTAGTTTCCTCAGCATTCGTTCATTTTCAGCTGTTGTTGATGGAGCAACCTTTTTCTCCTTTTTTATTAATTGTGGTGTTCCTCAGGTTCTGTTTTATCTCCCCAACTTTATCCCTACTTTTCATCAACGATTCTTCTTAACTGCACTTCTAACTCTGTTCACTCTTTTGCCGTGACTCAAGTCTCCATTCTTCCACTCATTCAAATTGTGCTCCTCGTTTGTATCTAGAGTCGCCTCTCGTCTACAGCTTTCTATTCACATGTCTTGCCGATTTAATCGAGATTTCTCAGGGGGTAACCGTATCTTGTGAAAGTTCAAAACTCTTGAAACTCACTTCTTCATTATCTCCTCTATAAAACACCTCCCAACTTTCCATCCCTTTATGACAGGCTCTAAATGTCTTACCCGGTAAACAATATAAACATTCGTGGACTAAACATAATATAGATTGTCTTGGAAGACTTCACATCGGTTGCCTAAAAATGCCTCAAAAAAGCTGGGAAATTCCTGTCAGATTGCTGTGAATTTTTTTCTTCTTGCTCAGCATACTCCAGTCTATATATAAAAGGTCTTTATTCGCCCCGTATAGAATACTGTTCCCATATTTGTGGTGGATCGCGTTCCACCCTCCTTTGGATTAGAGTTGAAGGCTAAGGCTAAGAGGCTTTATAAACTGCTCCCATTTTTTTCTGACTCCTTGCACCCTACTTTCTCTGCGTTCCGTGGACTTGGTGCCTTTCTTCTTT
>JABUQX010113054.1:0-2500 GCA_015478945.1 Trachelipus rathkii | reverse complement strand
GAGTGACATTAACCTTAGTGCGTGCTCGTTATTTTTGGCGTATTCAGTAATATATATATAATATATATATATATAATATATATTATATATATATATTATATATATTTATATATATATATATAGTATATATTATATATATATATATATAGTATATATATATATAACCTATATATATATATATATATATATATATATATATATAATATATATATATATAAATATATATATATATATATAATATATATATATATATATATACTATATATAATATATATATATATATATAAATTATTACACATTTTCTCAAGAAAAAAAATAGTCGCTGGGAATGTACAGTTTACAACAATTTTAGCTTTCTTTGCGATTTACAAAGTAAAGATTCGTACGGTGCCTATTAGGGTACTGCATGAAAAAAGTGTTGTATAGGTAAGTTGGAAAAGAGAGAAAGAGAGAATGTTCCAAATTTTACCAGTTGAGTATATGTTAAAGATTGAGCATAATGTTTAGACTGGGGTTATGGAGATGGATAGGGAAATATGAGACTGTGTAGAAAGCTAGTGTGCAGAACCTTCTAATGGTAAGGTATGTGATAAAGTGATCAAAGAGCAGCTGTCGTTATAATACGATGAAATTGAAAGAGTGACGCAACCATTCCATTGATAAGACGAAAACCCCTAGACTCCACCTTTTCAAGAAGAGTCAGTGTAAGGGGATCACTCCCAGATTGCTTGAGGCATACTCCATACAGGGGCGAACGAGCACTCCTATAAAATATCAAAAACAACTGAGGGTGCGTGAAGAAATTCGAAAGTGTGCCTCAAACACCCAACCTTTTGAAACTTGCTTTAATGAGAGAAGTATATTTTGATCCTTCGAATTAAGATCATGAGAAAAATGAAACACCAAGAAAATTATTAAGGACAGACGAAGGTTTCAGTTATGTGTTTTCAAAAGATGTTAGCTATGTGAAAGATTTAGTGTAGAGTGGAGAGATGGAGGAAGTTAGCTTTTGAGAAATTGAAAACACCCTTTCTCAGTGCCCCAAAGATATTCGATAAAATCAGAGGTCAGTTGATCGCGTGTGCCTCCATCGTGTGCTGATTTGTGGTTGAAAAAGGACGTCTATCAAAAGAAGCGGGACTTAATGAAGTTGTGAAGTCGTCGGATAGGAGTGGATATGTGATGATGCAATAGAGAGAGGTCTTTTATGAAAGTAGAAAGAGTTAAGAGTATAAAACAAGAAACTATGAGGTAACAGCACTATTTATAGATTAAAAGCATGAGCGGTGCGATTCACAAAATAGGACCAAGAAACAGAAAGACTAGAAAAAGATCGCCAGTAGAGCGCTTTTTTACGAAACTGCATTGCGCGAGAGAAAAGATTAGAAAAATTGAGATGTTTTCAAATCTTCCTGCTAAGATAGATTCGAAAACTACAGAAAGAACAGAAGTTAAAACGATTTGACGCTTTTTGAGGGTTGAGATTGGTTCCCTTTTTTTGTACAGAAGCACTTACTAGCAGAAAAAAAGCCAAAGTGGAAAAGGACAGAACGGAATACATTAGCAAAGCAGAGTTGCAAGCTTGAAAGTTACAAGTTTTGAGAATTACAGTAGGGATTACCATCCAGAACCGTTTACGCCTTTCTTATTGTTAAAACTCTGAAAAAAGCCAGATAACGCCCCTTTGAAGAATTCATATTAGCCAAAATATGGTCTGGAGGAGTTTTAGAAGAAGGAACAGCGCTGTAATAGTCTAAAGTAATTAGAAAGCAAACGTTTGCAGCAAAGAGTTTCAGCTTTAGTGGAAGTAAATGGCGAGTATGCCTACGGAAAATACTAAAAAAGGGGAAAAAGCAAAGCCAAGAGTTAACAATTTTTGAAAAATGTCAGAAAGAATATGAGAAGCGAGCCAGTGAAGTTATTGCGATTTCTACTGAGAAAAGAATATTTTAGTGTCATGAAGAAAAGAATTTGCACGATTTTGGAATGAAATATAAGTTATGAGGGTTTCTGGGAATTTGAAAATAGCAGTAATTCCTGAAGGCAGAATCCCATTGGCTAATAGCACGAGAACAGGCAGAGTTAAAAACCAAGGTTTCCTAGGTTTAGTTGAAGGTAAAGATCATGGGGTGCACTCCTCCATGCCAGAGAGAATTAGCTCGCTCTTTGCACACTCCGAGGGAAACCTTTCCACGGAAGCTGTAGTATTCCATGGGAAAATTAAAGGAATGTACGACCGCAAAGTCGACCTGTAAGCAGCACGAAGCTGCCAAAAAATGTTTCTTGCCGTAGGGCGGCTCCTTCTTCGCAAGACTGAAGGAGATAGAACAGAAAACAGAGGTATGAGAGTGATCGGAGTGATCGGAGGAAACCAGAGGAGGAAAGAATTTAACAGGAAAATAAGTATAAGGAAGATTAGGGATTAGGAAAAAGGTCTAGAATTGTTGGTTCATCTTCAAAGGACGATCAGAGCAACGCAATAGAGCCTGTACTACTCCTG
>JABUQX010113053.1:0-19979 GCA_015478945.1 Trachelipus rathkii | reverse complement strand
GCGTCTCACTAGTCCCCCTCGGGGGACACCTCCCCCACATTCCAAACAATAAATATTGAACGTAGAAAGCTGAAAATTTTGGTGAGAGGATTCAGAGTTGAGTTCTAAGATAAATGAACTTGATATATAATGTGTGTATTGATGAGTGTCGACACTCGGTTGTGGAGCACACTGCGGTGCGAGTAATAAAAAATTCGATATAACAACAACTATTTTGGTGTGTTTATATAGGTTAGCGAGTCGTAGAGTTCGAAATAATGAAGGTATAAGTCCGTATAGGGTAGTCTTAAGACCCCCCAATTAGGTGGGCAGTCACGACTGAAAAAAAGAGACACAAGATCACAAAAAACAAAGGAGAGAATGAAGAAGGAGAGAAAGAGGAATGAGGAAGGAAGAAGAATGAGAAGCGTGGAAAAGAAGGAGTCTGACTACAACGATTAGGTGTTTGTCAGACCGCCAAACGGTGCGGTCGCCGAGTTAATTAAATATTAGATGATAATGGTCTACAATTTGTGCCTTATATATGTCCTATTGAGCATCAGTAGATTCGAAAATAGATGGCTTTCAGACACCATCAAGCAAAAAACATAATAAATACAATAATAAATAAATAAATCAAAATCTTCTTATCATTTTTATGTTTTAACTCTCCAAAATTTAACGATCCTTTTACCACACTCTAAAGCAAGTAAATCAGAAATCAAGACCACCAAACACTACCCTCCTGAACCAGTATATGACTACTACTGATCTATTGATCTATTCATCTATTTATCTCTTGATTAAGGTCAAATTTTTTACTAAAAATCTCATGTATTTACATTCACCCTTAAATCACGCTAAATCAGTAAATACAAAACACAATCAATCCACCTCCCTCCACTGCACCAGCTGTAGAATTCTATTAGATCTATTGATCTTATTGATCTATTGATCTAAGTTTGAATACTATTGATCTATTGATCTATTGATTAAGGTTAAATTTTTACTAAAATTTCATGTTTTACAATACCTAAATCAGTAATATCAGTAAATCAAGCCAACACCAACCTACCCTCCTGGTCCAATCATGATCTTTGATCTATGCATCTAATGATCTATTGTCTATTGATCTATGATCTAATTGATTAAGTCAAATTTTTTACTAAAAATGTAACGTTTTACATACCCTAAAGCAGTAAAATCACTAAATCAAACCACTATATCCCAACCTACCCTCCTAACCATCTGTGATCTATTGATCTACTTGATCATTGCATCTATTGTCTATAGATCTATTGACACTTAAGTAAATTTTTTACTAAAATTGTCATGATATTACATACCTTAACTCGTAAATCAGCAAATTTCAAGCCAACCACAACCATACCCTCCTGTCCAATCGATGATCTATTGATCTATTGATCTATGATCTATTGATCATTAGATCTTTGGTGCTTTTTATCTTTTTTTTAATAATTTTTAATTTTTATCTTATTTCTATTTTTTATTATTGTTTGTGGTTATTGATATATTGATTTAAGTCAAATTTTTACTAAAATTGAAACGTTTTACATACCCATAAAGCCAGTAAATCACTAAAATCAAACCACTATCCAACCTCCCTCCTGACCATCTAGATGATCTATTGATCTATTGATCTATTGATTCAAGCATATTTTGTATAACATAATAGGGATAAATATAACATAAGAATCAAGTTCTTATACAAAGATCAAACAATATTTGCTGACGTAACAAACGTTATTCACATATAAATAAAGCTAACATGACGTTACATGAACTAAGAAAATATGATACAAAGAACAAACCTATCACACCTTAAAAAAGAAAATAAACTGTTAAACATTTTAACAAAGTTCCACACTTAACATCAGTAAAAGTAACTAACATAACAACCAAAAAACGTAACTTATTCACACTTTGACAAACATATCTCTAACATAACGATGTTAATTTACACAAACATGGTAATAATTAACTAAATTTATCAACAACAACGTTGGTTAATTATCATACTGATCAAAACGAATATACTCTAACATATAAAGGTTTCCAACATCAATAAAGCTAACATGATGTACCATTGAACTAAGAAAAAATGTACAAAGACAAACCTATCACACCTTAAACACGAATAAACTGTTAACTTAACAAAGTCCCAACTTAACATCAGTAAAGTAAATAAGCATGTATGCAAAACGTAACCTAATCTTAATTTTTTCAAGCATATCTCTAACATAAACGATGTTTAAATTTACACTAACACACTAATATCTTAAGCAAAAAATGTATCATAACCTTGCCCGATTATCATATACTAACCAACAAAATATATGCTAACATAAAAAACAAATGTTTCCATAATAAGCTAACATCAGCACCATATGGAACTAGGAAAATAAATGTACAACGAACAAAACCTAAACACAAAACTTACACGCCCAAAATAAACATGTTAACATTAACAAAGATTCACACTTAACATATCAGTAAAGTAAACTAACTTTACATACAAAAAACGTACTATTCTATACTCTTATTCAAACATAAGCTCTAACATATTAAACGTTAATCTACATTGGACACAGATAAACATTTATCAAAAAATGCGGTCATAACCATACCTAAACCCATCATAATACCTAAACGAGTAAGACGAATAAAGTTATAAAGTAATTTTAGGACAATATCTCCTTTTATAGGACTCCCGCCGCCATTCAGAAAAAAATACCAACTCTAAACATGAAAAATAAATGCATTTTATGCCTAATTAAACGCATCATGCCATAAGTGATGCAATACTTAATTATAATTGACCCTCTGCAGGAAATAACTAGCAATGTAGCAGTCGCCATATCGGTTTACGAATTTAAGTATAATGACACTTCAGTTGCGGAATAAGAAAACTCCTCGTGAAAGATATCAACAACCCGCCACCTCATCCCAAGCGTTAGAGAATGCGGAGAGATGTCATCGTTATCCAACCCCCCCAAAAGAGAAAAAACTATAACCTACTGAAAGAAAATAGTATATAAACAATCCCTTAAGATGATAATGAAGATTCTTTACTTCAATCAAATCGAAGAAAGTAAAACAAGAAAATACGACGTACGAATGAACCAAATATATCAGTTCAAAAGAGGTATATATTCTCGTTAGACCAAAACAACAACAACATCAACAATAACATAGTACAAGAATAAGTTTTTATATACTAACCAACGAAAATATAATGTATACGTAAACAATTAGTTATTCACATTAATAAGAAGCTAACACTTAGGCAATTACCAGAACTAAGAAAAATAACTGAACACAACAACGAAATCCTAAAACAAAACTTAAGCACGAATAAACTGTTAAACATTAACAAAGTTCCACACGTATAACACCTGTTTAAAGTAAACTGGACATTGCATACAAAAACGATAACCAATATCATACTTTTACCAACATATATCTCTAACATATTAACGTTAATTTTACATTGACACAGTAATATTAACAAGGAATTTATTATAAAACCTTCGTTTAATATATCATACAGAGCAGACCGAAAGTATTTTCCTAACGTAACAAAAAGTATTCCACAATTAATAAAAGCCTAACATAACATAAACCTGAAACTAAGAATTATATGATACAACAACAAACCTACACCCCTACGCTGCGAATAAACCCTAACATTAACAAAACTTCCATGCACATAACAGCAATAAAGACCTAACACATCCGTGCAAACGTAACCTAGATCACACTTTTTCAAGCATATCATTTAACATATCAATGCTAACTTTACATATTAACATCGTAATATTAACAAAAGTTAGCCATAAACCTGTCTCAATCATCATACTGAGACAAAAGAATATAACGCTTACAGTAACAGCAAAGTTTTAACATCAAACTTACCGTAAACACTTTAACAAAAAAAAATTCATCAAACACCTCGTCTAAATATACAATAATTCCCCAGCGATAATGCATAAACATAACAAAGTATTATAACCAAACATAACAAAAAATAACAAAATTTTATACCTAACATAACATAAAAAATAAGTTCTTTGAGTAAAATATCACAGTAAAAACGTAATAATTTTACTGATTTTAAAGCAGTAAATCGTAAATCAGTTAAATCAAGCCCCTCCATCCGTGCAGTCCCCTACCCGTTCCACCCACCTGTGATCTATTGAGCTATATGATTCAAGTCATATTTCAAGTATGTCATTAGATAAACATACATAAAAAATATGTTCTTCTATAATTAACTAAAACCTACGAATATATGACTAACCAAAACAAAAGTTTTAGCCCACCAATAAAGCTAACAAATCATAACAGTGACTAGGAATATAATGTACAAAATGCCAAAACCTAACATACCTTACCGGTATGAATAATCAGCTAACATCATGAAAAATTCCCTACATCAAAGGTAAAGTAGGTAACAGGTCATACAATACTCGATACTGTTCCACTTTTCGAGACATATTAGCAACAGGTAAGCACGTATTATCTAACAAAAGATCCTTAACAAATTGACCAAATCTATCAAAGATGCCACCAACTTGAACTATGAATTAGACACTATCTATCAATCAAAGTGTCACTCGTTCGACTTATAACATCATTTGAACTATGAATAAACGTAACATTAGCAAAAAGTCTGGGCAAACCTAACATTACCAAACAAAAACTTAACCTAGGCTCACGTTTCTAACACATCATCAGTAGTATACACCAACAGTCAATATCTTACAAAAACTCAATTATTTCTCTAACAAATCAGTGTTACTTTCCACCATTGTCATATAATATTTAACATAACGTATCTAACTTACGATAAACAGTTTTCATTTAACCGAAAGAGCTATCTAAGCAAACATTACCTTCCGAAGAAAACCCAGGGGGATGCGCCCCTTGAAAGGGATGTGAATCCCTGCGAGGGGAATCACCCCGAAGGGATGTAAGCGGGCATTACCCCTTCCGAAGGATGGGTAAGGCCTCAGCCCTTCGCGCTGCTGAGGCCTAAAGCCCGCTTACACCCCTTCGGGGTGATTCGCCCTACGTCAGGAATTCACACCCTTATCTAGCGGGCGCATACCCCCAGGTCTTTTCTCATCAGCAACGGTAAATGTGATTGCTTACGATACTCATTGGTTAAGAAACTAGTTTATTCGTACCAGTTAAGATAACGTTATGTTAAAATATTAACTAATGACAAAATGTGAAATAACAGAATTTGTTTAGAGAAATGATGAGTTTTTGTAAGATATTACTAAGCTGTTAACTAGACGATGAACCATGTCGTAGAAACGTTGCAGCCTAGAGTTAGTTTTATGAATAATGTTAGGTTTGCCCAAGACTTTTGCTAATGTCTACGTTATATTCATAGCGTCAAATTATTTCAAAAATATAATAATAACGTTATAGTCGAAACGAGGGACACTTTGATGAAGATAGTGGCAATTAATAGCTTCACGTTCGTGGGCATGGTTGATAGATATGCGTCACATTTTGTTAAGGGATTTGTTAAGATAATACAGGCTATTAGCCTGTTGCTAATATGCATCGAAAAGTGCAACATATCGAGCATATAATGTAATTGACGTTTCCTGTATAGCTACGTTTACCTTGATCGTAGCGGAATTTTAATCATGCGATGTTAGCTGATTAATTCTACGCGAGGTATGTATAGTTATGCATTTTGTACGATTATAATTCCTAGTCACTGTTATGATTTAGTTAGCTTATATTAGGTGCAAAACTTCTAGTTGGTTAAGCAGATTATATTCGATAGCGTTAGTATATAAAGACATATTTTTATGTTATGTGTTTATCCAAATGATACTTGAAATATGACTTGAATCAATAGACCTCAATAAGATCACAAGGTGAAGTAGAGAACGCGGTAAGAGGACTGCACGGATTGGAGGGCTTAGAATTACTGATTTACAGACTTTACTGCTTTAAAATCAGTTAACTATTACGGTTTACTGTGATATTTTTAACTCAAAGAACATTATTTTTCTATGTATCTGACGATAACAAAGTTTGTTATTAATTTGTATATAGTTGGTTATAAAAACTTTGTTATAGTTTAGCAATTATTTCAGCCTGAGAGGGATTATGATAATTATAACGCACGAGCTCATAGTGATGAATATTTTTGTTTAAAATGTTACGAAGTGATCAGATAAAACATCTGATAGCGTAGCGCTTATATTCTTTGTCAGTATACATGAATTGACAGGTTATATGCTAAACTTTTGTCTAACATATTACGATCGTTAAATGTAAATAAGCATCTGATAATGATTTAAGAGATATGCTTAGAAAAAGTGTGACTAGGTACGTTTGCACGCATGAATGTTAGTACTTTATTGCTGTTAATGTGCAGAAGTTGGTTAATGTTAGGGGTTTATTCGCACGTAAGGGGTGTTAGGTTGTCGTTGTACCATTCATATTCTTAGTTCACGGTTAATGTATATTGTTGCTTCAATTAAATGTGGAAACTTTGTATACGTTAGCATACTTTCGCTTGACTGGTCTGTAATGATAATTTAAACAAGAGTTATAATAAATATCTTGGTTAAAAGACTTACTGTGATCAAAATGTAAAATTAACGATTAAATATGTTAGAGATAATGTTAATGAGTAAAAGTAATGAAGTAGGTTACGTTTGTATCGCTAATTCAGTTACTATTACATGTTGTTATTAAGTGTGGAACTTTGTTAATGTTAACAGTTCATTCGCTGCTTAAGTTGTGTTAGATTCGTTGCTTGTGCATTATTTTTACTTTTATTGTTTTTTAATGCATATGATTAGCTTTATTAATGTGAAAACAATGTTACGTTACACAATATATTCGTTGGTTAGATATATAAAGAACTTATTTTTCTACTATGTTATTGTTGTTGTTGTTGTTGATCGAACCGAGAAATATCATAGCCTTTTTGATCTGATATGGATTCATTCGTTACAGTACGTTATCTTGTATTACTTTCTTCTGATGCATTGAAGAAGAAATTCATTACAATTTAAGAGGATTTTATATATATTTACTTCAAGATAGCGAGAGTTTTTCTCAGTGTTGATACGATGACAACTCCCCGCATACTCTACGCTTGTTTGAATATCTTCACGAGGAAGTTTCGTATTCCCAACGGAAAGTGTTCATTTATAATTAAATCGCTAAACGTAATGGCGACTGCCTACATTGATAGTAATCCTGCCAGAGAGAGTCAATATCATTAAATAAGATATTGCAATCACTTTATGCAGATGATTAAAGCATAAAATCATATTTTCATGTTAGAGTTGGTATTTCTGAATGCGGCGAGTCTAAAAAGAATAGCCTAAAACTTTACTTTATTCGTCTTTACAATTCGTTAGGTATTATGAGGGTTAGTATTGGCTTCATGACCCATTTTTTTGATAAATGTTACTGTCTCAATGTAAGATTAACGTTAAATATGTTAGAGCTATATTGAAAAAGGATATAAATATTACGTTTTGATATGTAAAGTTAGTTAACTTTACCGCTGTTAAGTCTATGAAACATATTGCATTAATGTTAACGTTTAATTATGCAGTTTAAGTTGCTGTTAGGTTTGTCAGTTGAACATTATTTTCTAGTTCATATGATGCTATGTTAGCTCTTTATTAATGCGAAAACATTGTTATGTTAGCCTATATTCGTTGAATCAGTATGATAAATCGGACAAGGTTATGATACATTTTGCTTAAATATTAGATGTGCATGTTAGTGTAAATTAAAACATTTCGTTATTTTTAGAGATACTGCTTAGAAAAAAGTAAGATTAGGTTACGTTTTTGCATACCATGTTAGTACTTTACTGATGTTATGCATGGAACTTTTTAAATGTTAACAGTTTATTCAGTCGTAAAGCTGTGATAGGTTTGTCTTTGTACATTATTTTCTTAGTTTCATTTAACATCAATGTTGCATTTATATGATGTGGGAACACTTATTACTGTCTAGATTATATTCGTGACAGATATGAATAAACACTGTTGTGAAATTATTAGTTAATTATTACCATGTTAGTGTAAATATAACATCGCTTATTTAGAGATATGTTTGACAAAAGTGTGAATAAGTTACAAATTTTGGTTGTTATGTTAGTTACTTTATACTAATGTTAAGTGTGGAACTTTGTAATGTTACAAGTTTTATTCCTGTATTAAAGGTTGATATAGGTATGTCTTCGTACATAATTGTGCAATAGTTCATGTTACGTTACATGTATAAGCTTATTAATGTGAAAAACTTTGATACGTCAGCATATATTGTATGATCTTTGTATAAGAACTGTGGATTTTATGTTTATATTATCCAAATGACAACTCGAAATGCTGGACTTGAATCAATAAGAATCAATAGATACAATTAGATCACAAGATGGTCAGGCAGGGAGGTTGATAGTGGTTTGATTTAGTGATTTACTGCTTTAGGTTATGTAAAACGTTACAATATTAGTAAAAAATATTGACTAATCAAATAGAATCATAGATGCAATATAGAAATCAAATAGATCAATAGATCAATAGATCTATGATTGAGACAGGAGCGTTAGTTGCGTTGGCATTTGATTTGATTGATTATACTTGATTAGGGTATGTAAAACATGACAATTTTTTAGTCACTTAAAAAATCTTGACCTTAATCAAACTAGATCAAATAGATAAAGCATCAATAGCATCATAGAATCAATAAGATCACAGCATGCACGTCAGGCAGGATGTTGCGATAGTGGTTTGTATTTAGTGATTTACTGCTTTAGGCGTATGTAAAAACGTTACAAATTTTAAGTAAAAAAAAATTTGACTTAAAATCAAGATAGATCATAGATCAATTAGGATCAATAGACAATCAGAATACAATAGACATGATTGGACAGAGAAGGTAGTGCGTGGCTTTGATTTACTGATTTTACTGATTTAGGGTAGTAAAAAGAATGAAAATTTAGTAAAAATATATTGACCTTAAATCAAATAAATGTTATACAAAATATAACTAGAATCAATAGATCAATAGATCAATAGATCAATAGCATCACAAACTGGTACAGAGAGGAGGTGGAAATGATGACAGTTCTGATTTACTGAATTTAACTGATTTAGAGGGATAATGTAAAACATGACAATTTAAGTAAAAAATTTGACTTAATTCAAATAGATAATAGATCAATAGTAATCAGTAGATCAATAATGCGAGTTCGGAGGTAGGATTGGGTGCGCTTGATTATATGATTTACATGCTTTAGAGAATGTTGTAAAAACGAAATTTTAGGAAGTTAAAAAACATAAAAGAATAAGAAATTTATTTATTTATTTATTTATTTATTTATTTTTTTATTCTTGATGGTTCTAACCATTATTTCGAAAGTACAGACAATAAACATATATAAGCGACACAAACATTGTACCATTACAACTATAATTTAATAAACTCGCACCGCACCGGACACCAGCACCGGTGCGGCTGAACAAAACACCTACTCCGTTGAAGTCAGACTCCATCTTCACCTTACCTATTTTCTTACTTCCTCCTCATTCATCTTTCATCCTTCTTCATTCCCCCTTCTGTTTTTGGACTCTGTGCTCTTTTTTCAGTCGACACCCCCCTAATGGGGGGGTCCTAGACACCCTATAGGACTTATAACCATCATATTCGCAACTTACGACCCTCGCCATAACCCTTATATAAACACACCATAATTGTTGTATATACGAATTTTTAATTAACTACGCACCGCAGTGGCTCCAGCACCGCCGTGTCGAGAGCCAACTCAATCAGGATTCACATATCAAGATTTCTAGAACTTCAAACTCTGAACCCTCTCACAACAAGATTCAGCTTCTACGTCAATATTTCATTTGTTGGGAATGACGGGAAGGGAGTGTAACCCCCGAAGGGGGGACCAGATGTAGACGCAACATTCAAAATAATACAATGAGGTTACCTCATCATCTAACCAACCTCCAAATTTTAGCACACGATACGATAAGTTCGGAGACGGAGGCGGGCTGGCTCTCAATCGTCGGCGGCGGAACCGGGATGCGAAGGTACGCGGCCAACGGGGAATTCCGAAGCGGAGTGACGTAAAAAACGAATCCCTTCATCAGGGATCCGTTTTCTACGACTCAGATTTTCGCATTTCCTCGGAAATCGAATCTTCGACGTAATAATATAATAATGTTAGTGTATGACGCACGCACGCGCTCGGCGCGCTGACGTAATCTCGGCTGGCGCGAAGATTACGTTATCAACACTCGATCCCAACTCAACGTTAGCTGATAACGCACATCTCGGTTGCGAAAGCAAAAGGCTTAAAACAGAGGGCAGTAGCGGCTACGCTACTCGGGGGGACCCCATCTATATTTACATACCATTAGCAGACTTGAAAATTACACGGAATCGAGCTTATACACACAATAATTATATTCCAAGTTTCAGACGATAGCTCATTATAGCTTTTTAGAGAAAAAGCTGTGGCGGTCAAACTGTTCCATACTACTATATAATATATATATACTATATATATATATATTAATATATATATATAATATATCATATATATATATAATATATATATACTATATATATATAGTATATATATAAATCAATATATATATAATATTATATCATTACCCTCCGAAAGTAAGTAATATATAATTAAATAAATAATAATAATAATAATTATAATAAAATAAAATAATATAATAATCAATAATATAAATATAGAACAAATATAAAAATAAATAATAATATGCGGTAAGAAAGAAAATAATATAAATAAATAATAATAATAATAATAAATAATAATAATCAATTAATAATATAATAAATTAATAATAAATAATAATAATAATAAAATTATAATAAATAAATTACAAGTTTTGCGATTTAATTATTGCCGTTCATATCTTATCGTTTTAAGACACAACTATAATAACTAGACAAAACCTTCGAAAGACAGCCTGCGGCCTCAAGATTGGAAAGACCCCACAACGTTTTCACAACACAGCACACGCAATACAAAAAGATAATAAATAATAATAATAATATATAAATAATAATAATAATACATAGATAAATAAATCAATAATACATAATAATAAATAATAATAATAATAATAATAATATTATTTATTATTATTTATTATTATATATATTATTATTATTATTATTATTAATTATTTTAATTTATATTATTATTATATTATTATCTAATAATCAATAATATAATAATAATAATAATAATAATAATAATAATAATAATAATAACAATAATAATTAATAAATAATAAGAACAATAAAATAATAATAATAATAATAATAAAATAAAAATAATGGCGAACATTTCTTCCAAGGGTTTCAAAAGCACCTTCACGCAGGGCAAGATGTTAAATGATATATAATAATAATATATATTTATTATATATATATGAATATATATATATTATATATATATATTATATATATATATTATAATATATAACATATATAATATATATATATATATATATTCATTATATAATAATATATATATATAATCATTATATATTATTTAATATATATATTATATATATACTATCATATATTATGTGGTGTGTGCTGTAAATTAATAGCGATAAATATTGCTTTTTTCATCTCCATGCACACGCATCTTCGCTATATTAGCTTTGATATCGAAGATCACTGACAGAAGATACGAAAATTTTCCGTTATAAAGGGCGAAAGTATCAAACCCCCACCCCCCATCCCCCAAACAAAAAAAACTAATGTTTAATGCTATTATTATTATTATTTCGGATAATTGTTTGAGAAAACAATTTATTTTAGTAGGATTGGATGTGAGAAGAATCCGAAATACTAATAATAAGTTTCAAACGCAATAAAAAAAAAATTGCTATAAAAAAAAAAACCATTATGTCAAACCAGTTATATAAATGTATATGATTTAGATGTCAGTTATTCGCATTTAAGTTATGTGTATTATGTATTTTGGGTTCATAGAGTGACGCATATGTAATAAATTTGACGTCATGGTACAGTTTATTAAAGGAAGTACTCCGCTAGCAAGATCATTATATTGTTCACGCAAATTTTGTCGTAAAAATTATTTTTTAATGGTAAAATATATTATAAAATAATGAGTGAAACTAAATAAATACAACTAAATAAGTATATATATATATCTACAGAGATATATTAAGAGAGACTAAAGTGTCTTTCTTTCTTTTTTCTTAAGCCAGCAGGTATATATATATATATATATATATATATATATATATATATATATATATATATATATATAGCATATATATGTATATATATATATATATATAAGAGTTATATATATATATATATATATATATATATATATATATATTTTACACGACACCATTACTACGGCAAGGGCCCTTTTCAAGGAGGGGCAAAAACAAAAAGAAAAGTGCTTCTCCACTCCAATCCGATGTCTACTGTACTACTGAGGTGGGCCTTAAAGAGAGAGGAAGATTGAATGCAGCAGGAAAAAAACAGATGAAGGCAAGGAGTTCCACAATAAAACACATGTGGCTGGAAAGAAGTAGTAACCAGCCAACGAACGAGATAAGGTATATATGAATATTATATACTATGTTTTATTTACACACATCAATCTTTTGCTTGCTAGAAGTTGTAGATTTTTAAATATTCTTGTAACAGTGTTATGTCAATTCGTGGCTCAATAAGTAGAGCGATAGAGTCACATGGCAAGGTCCCGGGTTCATCCCTAGTCCGGATCCTAGAGAAATTACCTTGAGAAGTTTCCTCCTTGAATAGTGCTATGCCCGTGAGGTGTGAATCCTTTATATATATATATATATATATATGTATGTAGATATATTTAAATAATGAAAGGGTATATAAGTAATTACAAACATATAATTTCCGAGTAAGTATATATACACTATATATATATATGCATAAAAAAAAAAAACAATTTTGCATAAAAATAACATAATGGCAAAAACTCTTTATGCTCATCATTAATATATTATTTTTATTTTATATTGATGCATTTATCTTTATACTTTGCCACTTGTGGCAAGTGAAATAAAGAAAAGGAAACATGATTAGATGTATGGAAATTAGTTCTATCATTCCACGGTAATCGTTGAAGTTGGTCTTTTGTTTACTTTCCACGAGCAAAAAAAATTCTTTATTCCCATATCACTGATATTAAAATTATGGTTTGGGGGGGGGAGGGAAATAATGTGGTTCCTTCTTAAAGTTGTTTTTTTTTTCGAATTTTACGTTATTTTTCATTCTTCACATTCATGATCGCTTGATTAGCAATTGACGCTCCTATGCTCAACTCATCCAGTTTGCACTGACCCCCAACATGCGTCTTTAAAGTAATTCATAAACTCTTTTGAATTTAAATGAATGAATATTCTGAGGAATGAGATGATACATTCTTTGATTAGCCTCTCTCTCTCTCTCTCTCTCTCTCTCTCTCTCTCTCTCTCTCTCTCTCTCTCTCTCTCTCTCTCTCTCTCTCTCTCTCTCTCTCTCTCTCTCTCTTCTTTTTACTATGATCAAAGTTTTTTTAAAGTTTTTATTTAAAGAAAAAGTTCGCACCTCACGGGCATTGCCCTATTTTAAGAATTGAATTTCTCTAGGTAATTGCTACCTAGTATCCTTACAAGGGGTGGAACCTGGACCTTAAAACTGTCGCTCCACCGATTACGCCACAGTCGCCTATAAGTAAAGGATAAATAAATAAAAAAAACAATACTTGCAAAAGATATTCTCTCAAATACTAAGAAATTTACAATAATATACAATAATCATCAGTTTCGTATAGTGTTATTTCTATTATTATTTGGGTTATTTTTAAGTAGCCAATCGGCAAGCCAAATGGCGGGCTCTCCTGGTTTCTCTTTGCACAGTTCGGAGAGTCCCTTAACCAAAGTTGGTGATATTGAGTAATTGAGATAGTCTTTCGCCCCTTCCTCGTCAGTTGGAGGCTCAAGAGTCACTGATATATATATATATATAATATATATATAAATATGATGAGGAGATATATATATATATATATATATATGTTATTATATATATATATATTATATATATATATATATATATATATATATATATATATATATATAATCATAATAGATATTAAAATATACATAAAAATAATAATACATATATAAATACACACACACACACAATAATAATAATAATAATTTATTAATAATATATATATATATATATATATATATATTAGTTATATATAAGAGCAGTTGGTTAGTTATTATATATATATATTTATATATATATATATATATATATAGATATATATATATATATATATATATATATATATATGCCATTACAATGGTTAAAAATGGATATTACGCGTAGGTATGGTATTCGCTTAAAATAAAACTATAACGCTTAAATTGAATGTGTTATTTTAAGCGCTAATAACAATGTTTACGATTGACAAAAAAAAAACGTGTTAAAATTGCATAAAATATATTAATTAAGATATTTTATTCAAGAATACTTACGTTACTATCAGGGGAAAAGCAACCTGGTCTCCCTCTGCGCAAAGATTCGGAATCGGATCCGTGTCCGGCATTGTGGAGAGTCATTATCTGATTCCGTACCGTGCTCGAAGCACTCTGGGGCTTCCCCAATGCTACGCTTACTTTAGTAGGACTTCAAGAAATTTTTCTCCATTCTGCAATCGCGTCCTTTTATATATTAATAATAATAATAATAATAATAATAATAATAATAATAATAATAATAATAATAAATGTTAAATATAATAATAATAGATGTTAAATATAATAATAATAATAATAATAATAATAATAATAATAATAATAATAATAATAATAATAATAATAATAATAATAATAATAATAATAAATATTATTATTAATATTATTATTATTATTATTATTATTATTATTATTATTATTATTATTATTATTATTATTATTATTATTATTATTATTATTATTATTAAGTTTACGGTATTAATAACATTATTATCAAATTATTATTATTATCAATAGTTTGTAATCATTATTATTATCAGTTAGTTTGTATTAATTACATTATTATCAATTAATTTGTAATTTCGCAATTATAATTTTAATTACGATCAATATTATAGATTTACCATAAAACGGTATTATTATTATTATTATTATTATTATTATTATTATTATTATTATTATTATTATTATTATTATTATTAACAAATTTTATATTTATTAATTAATGGGGCTCAAAGTAAACATCTGTTTAACCTAAGGGCCAGTTGTGACTTTTCAAAGAAATGAGCATTTCTATTTTCTTTCGATCTCCATCACTCTATTGTCCCATAGAAAAATGTCACAACGAATATTTACCATTATTTTCTTCGCTATAAACACATTCGGTATTCTACGAACTTTTCAACGAACATTTTAAAACGATTCGTCCTTTGGTGTTGTCATTTTGACTGACAAGCGATGGAAAGCATTCATGTATATTGATTGGCTGGCAAACCTCGTCCGAATAAAGAACTTCTCACAAAAATAGCCCATCCCCACACATGCTATGTTTGGGTATTCGTCTTAAAAGGTTTGTTGAAAAGTTCGGCGAAAAGCAGCATGTGTTTAGTGCCTTAATTATTAGAAAATAAATTGGTGTGAAACTATTTTCTTACAAGTAATATGACTTCTCGGCACTAGATTTTATAATTGTATTATCCAATTTTGTTATTTTTCAGATTAGTACTCTATATAAAATTATAAATGAACCATTTCAATTTCAATTTTTAAATTTCAAAACTTTATTCAGAGAAGAAAAATTACATTATTTACATAGTCCAATATTTTACAACTTCATTATAGCAATTAATTATAATAACATAAAATAATTTCCCTAGTGTCTGAAATGGGTCTACTAATTGCAACATAGTGTGATGTCCTTTGAGACCCGAAATATAATTGATAACAATAAGTATAAAAATGATAATAACAAACAATAATAATAATATTAATAATGATAATAATAATAATAATAATAATAATAATAATAATAATAATAATAATAATAATAATAATAATAATAATAATAATAATAATAATAATAATAATAATACAAAATAATAGCAATAACAATAATATTAATAATAACAGTAATAGATTATTAATAAAAACAGATAAAATAGTAATAATAAAATCATTTATATTACTAGTAATAGTATCCATACAATCATTCCATACAGTAATCCAACTCCTAAAAATATTTCCCAATACTAAATACGACAGAAATAATAATAATAATACATACATACATACATACACACACACAATAATGATAAAAATAATCCAAATGGTAATAATAACATGAACAAGTATTTGAAAATCCGACATATCATTTATGAGTACATCCAGAATAAAATAATAATAATAAAAATATCAATAATAATAATAATAATAATAATAATAATAATAATAATAATAATAATAATAATAATAATAATAATAATAATAATAATAATAATAATAATATGGTAATAGTATTAGTACTTATTTATATAGCTGTTTTGAGTTTACTTGTAAATGACAATATAGTAATAGTATTAGAACTTATTTATATAGCTTTTTTTGAGTTTACTTGTAAATGATATAAGAGAATTTTCATTTTTTAATTCTTGAGGTAAATCGTTATAGACTTTAGCACATTTATAACTAAATGCTTGTCTAGCTTTTTCTAACCTATAGAAAGGAGGATTTATGTGAGCACTATTTCTTAGATTTATATCTCTTTGAATTTGATTATTATGAAAGTTAGATATTAGGAAGTTGCATGCTTTATTTTGTAGTATATTGTGCTGTTCCTTTAATAGAGATAGCTTCAATAGGTCTTCAAATTGTAATATTTTAAGTTTTTTAAATAAAGGTGCTGTATGCTCATAGAATTTCCTGAATAAATTTCAAGATATTATTATTATTATTATTATTATTATTATTATTATTATTATTATTATTATTTTTATTATTATTATTATTATTATTATTATTATTATTATTATTATTATTATTATTATTATTATTATTATTATTATTATTATTATTATTAATTTAAAGATTTTAATCCAGGAAAAAGTTTATCAGATTTTAACTTAATTTTAATTAATATTAGAAACAAAAAGAAATAAATTTAATAAATTTTAATAATTGATTTTCTTCAGTTAAATGATTAAAATATTTAATTTTTTACTATTTTTCCTTATAAAAAAAAAGTTTCCTAAAGCATAAATTAAAAAAATTAAAGGAAGCATGAAATAAAGAATAAGAATTAATATTACTCTTGAAAAATAAATAAATAAATAAATAAAGAAATAATAATAATGATAATAATAACAATAATAATAATAGTAATAATAATAATAATAATAATAATAATAATAATAATAATAATAATAATAATAATAATAATAATAATAATAATAATAATAATAATAATAATATTACTACTACTACTACTACTACTAATAATAATAATAATAATAATAATAATAATAATAATAATAATAATAATAATAATAATAATAATAATAATAATAATAATAATAATAATAATATTGCCACTGTTATTTCGTGCAAAAAATAAATAATTAAATAAATGATTTATTTTTATAATAATTATACAAATTCACTCTTGTAATAATTAGGATATAAAAGTTATTTAAAACATTTTAATATCATTTATAAAAGTAATTTAGTACTTTTCATTTTGTTTTCGCTAGCCTAAAGGTATCGTTAAAAATAAGCTTCACGAATGAAAGGTTTTAATATATTCTAATATTATTATTATTATTATTATTATTATTATTATTATTATTATTATCATTATTATTATTATTATTATTATTATTATTATTATTATTTTTATTATTATTATTATTATTATTATTATTATTATTATTATTATTATTATTATTATTATTATTATTATTATTATTATTATTATTATTATTATTATTGCTGTTATTTTTGTTGTTGTTGTTGTTGTTGTTGTTGTTGTTGTAGTTATTAATGACAATTAATAATTAATAGTAGAAGTGGCAGTAGTAATAATTAACTTACAGTTATTAAAAGTCATCAAACCAAAACCTTTCGCATGTTTTACTTACTGTTTTAATATACTTAAATATGATTAATGGTATTGTGAATCAATAATTAAATTAATAGTAATATAAGTAGTACTAGTTAACTAACAGTTATTGAAACATAAAAGTCTTTAATCCCAAACCTCTTTCATGAATTTATTCCGGGGGTCTCCCCCAATACTTTTAGTTAAATCTACGTGGGGATGATTTCTAGGGGTGACTACTAGAGTGTAGAATATTGTAAGTAATATGTTTATTTTTTTTTTACACGATGCCACCATTCCTTTTCAAAAGGAGTGGGAATAAAAGAAGAAAAACAAAAAGAAAATAAGCCCAGCCCAGTCCCTTACCTAGCGCAATTCCCATAGGTGGGAGCTGACGTGGGACTTAAAGAGAGGAAGATTGAATACTGCAGGAAAATAGATGAAGGCAAGGAGTTCCACAAAACAGATGTGGCTGGAAAGAAGGAGGTACCACAACGAGTGATTCTTGAGTCTCCAATATTCACACAATATTCATATGAGAGTAAGGCACCTCTTATGTTACGAGGGCGACGCAGTGGTGGAGGAATGCGAGAGGTCAATTCTCTCGATTGAAATTAATATGAAATTGAAAAATTATTTATTTATATGAAATTAATAAATTATTTAATTAATAAATTATTTATATGATTATATAATTACAAGGAGAATATAAATTTATATTCTTTACTTCTAATTTCTTTAATTAATGAAATACGTAAAATAATAATATATTATAAATAGGATTAAGGAGGGAGCCGGAAAGTATTTTATTTTTATTTTTTTGGCACCAACTGAGGCTCTGGCTCCATCATTTTAAAATACTCTGCCCAGGCCCCGGCTCCGGCTACGTTCAACCGCTTTATTTTATAATAAAAATATATTTTTTGATCTTCTCTACCCCAATTTTTTTTCCTGCTCTGAATCCGGCTCCAACTCCGGCTCCTGCTCAGGTTCGGGTCAAACTCCGCAACCCTGATTATAATCAAGGTTTATTGATTATCTTTTAAGGTGTAAATAATGACCACTACCCCTACATAAGATACCAAAAAACCTTAACTTATCTCTCCGCACATTTGTCTGTGATATGGGATAAGGATAGGAGATAAGAATAAGAGACAAGGATAAGAGATAAGGATAAGAGACAAGGATAAGAGATAAGGATAAGAGACAAGGATAAGAGATAAGGATAAGAGACAAGGATAAGAGATAAGGATAAGAGATAAGGATAAGAGACACGAGTAGTAGGGGATCCATTCCGGTAAACGTAGCTCCGCCCCCTTTTTGACCTTGACTGACCGTTGGTCATTTTGACCAACGGTATTTTTACCTGACCTTGAAAGCATTTTTTTTAATCTTTTATTCATCTTCGTTGTTAAGTGTTTTTTTTTTTTTTTTTTTTTTTTTTTTTTTTTTTTTTTTTTTTTTTTTTTTTTTTTTTTTTTTTTTTTTTTTTTTTTTTTTTTTTTTTTTTTTATTTATTTATTTATTTAATGGTGTCAACCTTGTTGACTTGCGTCCGTCATTTTGTTTTATAAAGCGTTTTGTTAATCTTCGTCATAATTTTCAATCGTCGGGATGAATCGCAAATTCATCGTCTACACTATCGTCGCGTTTTTTTAACAAGTTCCGCAATCGTTGGCTTTTCGGGTCGATTTCCGAGTCGTTGAAGGGCGCACGAAAACGCGAAAGGTTTTCACGATAAATGCGAAACGGTTAAACACCTATTCCAACGAAGTACAACA
>JABUQX010113052.1:12500-32500 GCA_015478945.1 Trachelipus rathkii | reverse complement strand
CTCACAATAATAAAATCAAGCAGAAAAATTTTTTATTGTCGTTCAGTTTACTCCTCGATGAAAATTGAGAAAAACCCATATCAACATGGCTAAAGAAAACCATTAAATTAAAGTATATTTTTAAATATTTTATGCATGGTTTTTTATGTTTAAACCATTGTTTTTTTTTATGTGGTTTTAAAACCATTGGTTTAAACCAAATGGTTTAAACAAATGCGTTTTAAATCCCAACCCTATATATATATATATATATACTTATACGTATATATATATATATATATATATATATATAATATATATATTTATATATATATATATACTATATATATTAATATATATATATATAATATATATATTATATAATATATTATATTTATATATATATACATCAATATAATATATATATATATATATATAATATATATATATATATATATATATTATATATATATATACTATAATATATAATATATAGATATATAATACACTTGAGATCACCAAGATATACACTGAAGTTAAGGTAGGGAGTCTTGTAAGACATATGCATGCATGTCATAGAGTGTATACAACTCTGTAAGAGGCTTATTTGCGAGTCTCCTGTATACACCTTTTAAAAGCGTTGGTGAATCTACTTCAGGAATTATTGTAACTGCGTAATATTTTGCGCCTTCTTCCCCAATTGTGGGAGAAGATTGGCCAAGTATAGAGCCATGATGCCTGGAAGGCCCCAACTAGCCGCGCCTGAAGCAATCAAGTCGGGTATCTTAGGTAGGCCTCGACGCGAAAGAGGTCATCAGTAGACTTAGATGTCAGCGCGCCTTATATTATTAAGTTATAAA
Organism: Trachelipus rathkii; assembly: GCA_015478945.1. Lineage (NCBI taxonomy): Eukaryota > Metazoa > Arthropoda > Malacostraca > Isopoda > Trachelipodidae > Trachelipus > Trachelipus rathkii. The sequence continues at coordinate 31,661 of JABUQX010113052.1, read as the reverse complement.
TTTGCGAGTGTGTTTAATAAGTAATTTCTATAACGATTTATGATGCATGACCATTCCATTGTGACCAAATTGAAATAAGCTATCTTGTCAATGATCCTTCATTGCATTAAAAAGCCACTCACAGAAATTATCTCTCACATTTAAGCCTACGTTGATTGATGTTCATAATTATGACTTGGATGTATAAGTGAGTTTAGTCTACATTCTTGGTAATACCCAGGTGTGGTAACTGAGTAACAGCCCTAATTTGGAGTATAAGATCCACTGGTGGCAAAATTGGCTGAAATTTTCAAATTGCTTGAAAATTTTTTTTTTTCTTCATTTCTGTGTATTAAGTGCAATCTCTCACGCCATCTATATTGCAGTAAATTGAGAGAATCCACGGTTTAGAGAGAGAAAAAAGTTCCCCCAGTCGCTCCACCGAGAGGCCGAGAGACCCGACTCCTGCCATCTTTTGCGGTTTACCCTATGGTATTCCTTAGTTAAAAGAGAATAACACTGCTGGTATTCCTTTAACTAATGGATACCATAGGGAAACCGCAAAGATGACAGGAGTGGAGCGGTTCCTCGGCCCTCCCAGTCTGACCACGAAGGTGACTTCGTACCCCTCTGTCCCCGTTGGTGGAGCCATTTAAATGTGGGGGAAACTTATTAAATTTGAGATGTGCGATGAGTAAATCAAAACTATATATATCTAAGTAAAAAGAAATTAAACTATAATATATAAATTAAAATATATATAAATAAACGCATAAGCTCCTTAAATAGTTTCCTGATTAGACTCTCACACATAGTTAAGCAATATGTTTATCACAGACTGCGATACCACATCTCTGATTTACCTAGCCCATAGTAGTCATATGCATATTTTACAACAGCTAACTGAGCCTCTCTATATTAAGGCTTATATGATATTCGTGGAAGTTATTTATTGTCATTTTGCTGTAAAATAAGACTACACTAATACTCATCACTACGCACAATTATAATATAAACTCAGAGAAATAAAAATAAATAATGAGACCGTATATATATAAAAAGGTGATCAACAAAAACGACTCACTCAAAAATAATCTATATGCTATACTCATACAATAAGTGCGTGAAGAACATCGACAAATCCTACATAAGAGAAAATTAGGAAAGGGAAGACACTCTCACTTACAGACATAAATTTCAACTTCAATCACAACACACAATAAAGCGCACACGCACCACAAGTATTACACTTATGAGAATTTTCGCCATTCTGTTACTACACACGTACAATGACAAGTACTACGTAACTCATGAAGCTAACTGAGCTTACCACATAAAATATTATCGCCAATAAAAGTGAGTGAGTATAATGAGTACAAGTCGTCTACTGTAATAATAATATCTATATCATTAAAGACTTATTGTCAATTAACTTCAAATCAATTTACCCGTCTTTGATTGCTGACGATGTAATTTAATTGTACAGTGCTACCAAAGGCGATTTTTACTAACATAAAATACATAGCACACGTATGATTGACGCTATCATATGTATAACTAGTGAGAGTATTCGTATTATTTAGCCAACCATATATATACTTATACCTAATCATACATTGGTATATTATCTCACACTAAAAATAGATAATATTCCACACTCCAATAGATATATATTGAATCATTACTAGATAATAATGCTCTATGGAAGACATAGAACGAAATATACCTATATTCCAGCATTCAAGTAAACAAGTGATTCTGAGGTAAATGCTGAGTTGTATATAAATCATATAGCTTCGACTGGTCATCACGAGTCATTATCGAGTGAAAACTTTAAAGCTATAGTGTTACTATGAGGATAAGATCTCGGACACAAGTAGCTTCTGAAGTATATTATTAGATAGCATACTCTATATATTATCGCCATATCGATACTTTATTTCTATATATTGAACAAATGCCTGTCACAAGCGTCCAGATGAGCGTATATTTCTTTGGCCGAGAAAATATATAATGATACTTACTATTAGAATTAGCGTAAAAGTCTAGTACTCATGATATGATTCTGTGAGTATTATAAATTTCGTACGAAAGACATGATGAAATCTACATCCAATAATTATGACCAAACCTGGTGAGTTTCAGTGATACGCTCTGTGCTAGAACTAATACAGACCGACTACGAAAATAGTACGCCACTTCTCCGTAGATAAGAATATCGCGCCAAACCAAAATGTGCATACATGACGCCTCCCTCAGCTCACTCCCCCATATAGGTGATAACTACGTTTGGGTCAGCCAGGATGGTGACTCAATATCCCTAGTACAAAAAATAACGGTATTTATCTGATGTTTAGGTACGACACTGTTCAGCAGCTGCTTTAAATACGTACAATATACCACGGCTAGCTGATAGAGGGAAATATGTGAGTAAGAACTGAGTAGAGATAAACCATGAGTCTATGCTACAGTCAATATAGGTTCATAGAAAGTCAATAATAATATATATTATTATCGAATTAATTTTATATATATATATATAGATAATATATATATATACGTTTAGAACCCTTCTGTTATTATCATTAGCTTATTATATAAAAGCGTATCGCTGTGAAGGAGTTGAATGCCCATTATATCCATTACTTCATAATAATGGCGAGTAAAGGAATACAGTACCCACATATGAATATTTTGAGTATTTCGTGAGAAAAAAAATGACTTTGCGATATTTCGCTCTGTCTTGCTTTAGAGTAAATACGTAGAGAAGTCGATCAAGTCGTGGAAAATGTAGGTCACAAAAGAGGGTCATCCTATTATTATACCCAAAGTTCAAATACATCAACTGAATCACCTCTCCCCTAAATATTGAAAGTCATTCAAAATAAACTCAAGAAAATTTGAATGAGTTGTCTTTCATTTAAAAGTATGTTAACTCTATTGAAAACTACATAAACTCTCTTTAAATTATTAATATTATTATATAATGAATGAGTTAGGCATAAAATATAATACATACATATCATACTAACTACTACTATTATACTATACCACTGACTTATATAACTATCACACTCAAATAATAATAATAATAATAGAATAATATATTTAATAATAATAATAATATATAATTAAATATAAAAAATAATAATTATAAATAATTAAATATATAATAATAAATAATATAATATATAATACTTAAATAATTAAATTAATATAAATATAATTAATAATTAATTCAACATATAAATAGTTACAAAAATTATCAGGGACAATTGTATAACAACAGCCACGTTGCTAAAAATTTTAAGTAAAATATTAAAGTAATAGCATATTATATAACATATGACTTGAAAATAGTGCATTACTATAGATAAAAATTCTGCTTTAAAAGACAAACTATTAATTCCAAATGTGAAAGGATTGCATGTTCTCTTACCCAAATCAACCTAAAGCTATCCACTATAAGGAATTAGTATTCCACAATATAAAAATATATTCAATTAATAAAAAATAATATAATTAATATTAAATGATTTAACAACTGTTCTACGAAGTCTATGTGAGTTAGGAAACTCAGTACAAATTTATATTAAAACTGTGAACCCGTATTATAGTATTTAGCAGGAGGGTTATATCTTCTTTACATCTATAAATTTATCTTATATATGTTAATGAGAGTGTTATTTATTAGGGACTAATAGGTAAGTGGTGAAATCTAATAATGCGTCACGCTCCAATATCAAACTACTACATCTATCTCTTGTTAGACCCAAACCGTTATAAAGCGCTGTTAACGACCGTCATGTTTTATCATAAGAATAGTTGCAGTCTCGATGTTGTGGTAAACGAAGAAGTGTATTGTAAATTGACGATTATGGACTTTATATTAATATAACCTATACTCACAGGTTTATGACACTTATATATTATAATAGGCTATATAGATTATATATTAATCGTAATACTAATAGATCAGCCAAGAATATCCTTGGTCATGCAGTGCTCTTGTCACCAATAGAAGCCTCCTCTGGTTTATAAATATTGAGTTATTGCCGTACTCAAATAATATTTCTTAAAATATTATATTACTATATATCTTGAGATACATAATTAAACATATTGAATTTGACCTTAAATTTATAGGCAAGGTAATATATGTTCTAGATACTTTTTATATAACAAATTATGATATGTAAAACATATATATAATATTTGTCATATTTATTAAAGAAATTTAAGTAATGTATATATGGAGCAATTAGATACTCTCCAGCGCAATTTATTTATAGTATAGATTTATGATATCACAAATATAAGATCTATGAATAATAAATATGAATAAATGTTAAATTATTTAATATTAAATATTGCGCATTAGAAACCTTTCATCTAACTCTTCACTCTCTACTTTCTCACTCTACCACTTACTGTGTGACATGTTCCTCTATCTAAGCCTATCCATCCATTTTATGATTAGATATCTTATTGAAAATATTAATATATTTATAATTTATTTATAAAATCCATATTTATCATGAAATATACCACCATCAATTTAAATTTGACTACAAATGCAACTTATGCTTGAGTAATATCAAATTGTTGAAAATATATAAAAATAAATGAAAAAAAATAAGCACAGCTCCTGATAGGTGAGGACGGTCTTGTAACTGCTGATGAAAAAGTACCGCTTTCATATCCTGAAATATAAGTATTATATAAGCTTGACGCCTAACACCTATCTCATAAAAGTGAATCATTCTAGGAACCCCCATCTTTCTCAAACCCCTGTACGTATCCTCATCTAAATATACATATAACTATTAATATATCTACTCGGAACTTCTCTCTCGTGCTCGCATGCTACACTTCTGACAATCTTTTTAGCCACTTATATGGTATATATGTTGATCTTATAGTAAGAAACGTCAACTCACCCATAGGTCATTCCCTACTTATAGTGAGCGTCTTAGTGAGAGATATAAGAGCCAAGGCGTGAGTACTATAGTCGTGATATATCATATCGTATCATTTCAGAGAGCATATATATCTATGAACAATAAAGATGACAAGTAAATAATTCTAGAACCTATGGTAGCTATACCCTACACCTTCTAGTATAGATGTCCATAGTTTCACCTTTAGAATAGGAAGTAATAACTTATATTATTCTAAAATCGACTATATACCCTATAAGCATTTATTAATGAATTTACCATCATTCACACCTCAAGATTACACTGTATGTGAAAAAAGACTTCAATCAATAACCTATATCATAATAACATCTCACTAGGCTATCATACAGCTATCGATATGTACTTTAACCGATGGGGTTCGTCTCCTCAGCATTTGTGTTTCAAGCCTTTTATCGATTGTCAAAATAGCTGAGAAGAAATCGATTATCTGCGTGCATATATATATAACCATCACAATGTAGAATAATCACGGCATGCAGGATCCAAAATTATAAATATATGTAGAATATAATCATGATGATAATAATAGATACCCCCATAGAGCCTCTATAAATCATGTCAAAATAATTTAAGGAGCTTATCTTAGGTAGGTGAAAGTAATATGCTTATTCATACCGTACTCTTCATAATTAAGTTGAGCTTATTATTTTCTAAATATTTACAGGCTCTCACCTCTCTCAATATCCTCTCACTGAGACAGGGAAAAGCTCCTCAATACGCGTATAAAACTGCAGAATCTATTATGAAAAACCGGTACGGTACAGTATTAACAGTCATTTGAATACTATATAGTGTTAAAAGGTACTATATAAAGAACACTCAATCGACTACTAGCTCTATCCAACCCTATCTCAAGCCCTATTTCACAAAATATACATTCATACTACATACGATATAAGACGTTTAGCGCGTTTGAGAAGCAGTATAATATTTATGGATGTCTCTTCAGGAGATCACGAAAGTGCTTTCGTACTCAGCTATCGCAGTATCTCGACTTATACTTATATCTCATCTGAAATATATCTCGCACTGCTCGATAGTCACGAAAAATTTGAATATAGCTAAACTCCACTCTCTAATTAGTATCTCTATATCACACGTAGATAGAAGATTATGAGGAAATATATGTGTATAGCAGAGATCACGGTCTGAGTCTTACTAACGACAGTATTTATACAAAATTGATGACAAGCAATCATCTGTGAAGTGAAAGTACTCTGCGAAATAAGTATATATAATTAATGATCATATATATAGAAATTGCTCTGTATACGAAATAATACTTTTAATGTCCTGATGCTGAAGCTGTATGATTAAATAATATTTTGTATCAGAAACGTGTCTAATGTAGCACTCGCATGACATAGCAGATATAGATCTCTGCATTAAAACTTATAACTTAAGAACTATAAACTAATATAACAAGTGAGACCAGTATGTTATATATTATTTTACATGGTCAATCACACTAAATAACCAAAACCGTGGCTGATAAAGTAAGAGAATATCACGTAGCGAAAGCTGCAGACACTGCAAAATGATGATCAACAGACTTTTAGGTATACTCATAGCCACTTTGTACTGAATAGTGAAAAGATCACAGAAAGCTCTGGAAAGCTCACACAGACAATAAGTTCTCCTCACCTCTCTAACACTGCACATGTAGCAAGAGAATATATATTACTCGCGATCTAATACTCTCAATTGCAAAGTTGATAGCAGACCAATCTCTCAATAAGCGATACACACCTCAAAAGACTCAAAATATACAAAAGGTGAAATAAATAGACTTTAATACCTTTCATATATTTAGAAGAACCTTACCCAGACTAGTATAATAATGAGAGGTGAGTTATATACTCCCCAAAACCATAAAATAAAGTGGAATTGCTAAGGTACACTCCATCGTGTCCATAAATTCTCATCAACATATATACCAATATATAGGTATAAGGATATAGTAATGAGATTAGTTAAGCTATAATACGAGCATTTAAATACCCCTAAAGTTTACGAGAGCCCATCCCCGCATACGTGCTCAGCCTCGTGAGAAATAATTTTGAAAATATAAGATATTAAAACTAATTAGAATAAAAGACTGTGAGAATTTATGAAATAATAAATAAATTAGATAAATTTAATGTATAAAAATTGTATATAGTATATAAACTACTATACAAAAAATAGTGATTTAATTATATAAAATATAATTATATATAAACACACACGTAATAATTAAAATATTAATTATCCAAAATTGCATATAGATATTGCATACCTAGAGCTAATAAAGTGATTCAGATAAGAATATAGATATAAATAGGATTACACATAGATAGTGTAATTGACCAACTAATATGAGGATGTATATATCTAAATTCACTAATCTCGCATATAGTATATGAAAATGAGCTATGTACCTTAATTATTAAAAAACAAGAGTTCTTACGTGATATTAGAAATAAACAGAATCTCTATTTTAAATGTTCTCACGATTATCTATCTTTTAAAATATTAGCTACTAATATACATTTACTAATTACATCAAACGCTCAGATGTATGTGATATCGAACTTATCCGCATGACTCACCTGCCAAGGACATTTTGTATATAGTACGTATTATCACGCTGCTATACTTACTATGTATTAAAAAGCCTTATCATTATGTGTTTTAAAAATATATGCTATACAATAAAAGTCAAAGTAAGTAGTTCTACCCTGTCCCCAATCCAGATATTCAAAAAGCTATCTAGCCGTGTGAATAAATCCATAATTATTAACGGAATATAAATACAAAGATAGAGTTCCTATAAAGTTATTGAATAAGTAATTCATGTTAGATATCTAAAGTTACCTGCTAATTTAGTCCGAGATACAAGTATTATCTATTAACTACCATCAGACATATACTTACTCATTTATATGTATATATTAGTAGGCATTTCCGTAGAAGATACAATTTTCTTTAATGAGATAAGGAACTCTATCAAATCAGTACGAGACAACTTTATTAGAGGTGCGAACCTCACGGATTAGCATGCCTCTCCTATATCAATATAGGAAAGAGTTCACTCTCTCACACACGCCCTATATCTCTGATTGTGCAGATCAGGCGCAAGAGACTTTCTCACAGTACGACCATGCTGGGAGACGTGTAGAGGGCGCGTGTGTATACATAGATGTGCGTGAATACTCTCTCACGAGCCACGGGGACTACCAATTAACGATCTACCAACCCCAGCTCACTCACGACGCGCGGAGAATGTGAGGGTAGGAGACCAACTAAGGAATGCATCTATTCTAGTATAGTTCACTGGAGAGCCATGGTTATGTGGCGCTCTGACACCGACCTGCCATGAAAACACAAAGGATGTCATTCGTTAGTTTTAGAACTACCTCCCTTCGTCCTATTACACCGACTCCTAAGGCTGTCGGCACACCTCTATGATGTTTTTGCGAGTGTAAAGTCTTCTCTCTCTCTCCAGTGATATAGCACTCTATTGATACTGAGCTATGATAAGTAACCATATTACCGACTCCGTGAGTGAGTGAGTCGTATTATAAAAATCCTCTCACACGTTTCAGACGTATCCATAAAATCTAATACAATACCTACATCTGAGATAAAATAAACTGAATTATGGATGGCTAAGCACTCATTATGAGCTCAAAAAAAAACAAAATCTGCGAAATCTCGAGAAACTGATCTTATCTCCCATAAATAAATCATTAAAGAATAGGCAAAATATCTATATAATATATAAGTATAAGATAATCAACCTAAAATTTTTAATGTTGGTGAGAAAAAGCTATCCCTCCAAGTACCACTCAGGCCCCCTATCGGCGTTGTTCAAGATCAACAAATTATAGTAAATTTGTATTACATATATAATAAATGATGATTTAATAAGTATGTAGTTGAAAGTTTAAGAAATGTTAAAATTATTATCTTACCATACTAAGTATCTACCGACCCTCTACTACCAGATAAGAAAACTCGGAGTAGTGAGTATTGAAATAGATAAGGAATGATGTACATAAGTGTATATAAATATGCGAAGTAAAAAATATATAGCAGTACATAAAGTCACTTCTCACATGTATACTCTGAAATTAGTATATCTCGAGTGATAGCATCAATCATATTTGTAATAAAAGTGATGTTCGAATGACTTAGTCGCACGATAATTATGTATAATTTATTCCTCCCTATTTCTCATAAGTTAGAATATTCATACTGTTATCTTTACTTTCACTCACATTTCCTTATGCCCATTTCTATGATACTAAAATCATAGAAGAGGGTAGCTATTAGAGAATTAATCTGTATGTTAAAACAGATACATCAGTGGACTTCACCGGCGCTAAGCTGGAGTAAAATATCCTTTTCCGCACTTGAGATCTACCAGATATACACTGAAGTATATGAGTAGGTATTCTTGTAAGTACATATGCATGCTCATTACAAGAGCTTATACAAATCTACTGGTAGAAACTTATATCAGAGTTCTCCTATATATACACCTTTAAAGCTATTGGATGAATCTACTTCATAGTGAGATTATATATATATATGGATATATGAAGATACTGTGTCCCTCTAAATGTGATTTATGTATCGTAGCAAATTCCTTCTTACTGCTCATAATATGGTAAGAGTAAATGCTAAACAGAACGCATTCTCTCACTCACCATAAGAAAAAACAAATGTGAATAAGATGAAGAAACCAGTCACGCGCTCTATAGCGAGAACACAGGCTCACTAGTGCACACGACAATAAATCAAGCTCGTGTGTGTTCGAGATATATATCTTATATGTCCACAATAACAAGTGTTCAGGAGATCTTACACGAGGATGGTTATACAATATCCTGATATATAATAAATTTTAGAAGATAGTCACTATGACGTACTTTGCTGCTATATCTATTTATAATACACCTAGTTAAACTATTAATCTCTAAGCATAGATCGCTTTAAAATTATACTTTAATTTAACTTTGACTTATTATATTAAGCTCAGCTTTTATACTTGATAGCGCGTAATAAATTTTATCTACCTTACATATTACATTCACACACATAATATGATAACTATATAAAATTTCCAGGTAAGCGAGTGAGAAAATTAAGAGAGTTCTAAGAAGATAGCACTGGTCGCATACCACATATCACACTATCTCTACATCTAGAGAGTCACCATCTCAGTGCGTACATAGATCCACTCACTTGTTACAATCACTTAATTATCATACTGGATGATAAAGTGAGTTTAGTCTATATATATATATATATTAATATATAATATATTAATATATATATATATTAATATCATATATATATATATATATATATATTATATATATATATATCATATAATAATATATAATATAATATATATATATATTATATATATATATATATATATATATATATATATATATCGCATATATCTATATATATATTGTATTAATATTTTTTTATTTATTCTGAACATCTTTACTTTAAAAATTGTATATGTTTTTAATATATATATAATATATATAATATATATATATATATATATATATATTAATATATATATATATAATATATATATATATATATATATATATAAATGACCCTATTTCATTTTACGCTTCTGACACCGTTTTATAATTTATGATTTTAATAATTTTTTTTTATAAACATTATATGCATATACATATATATGTATATACCTACCAATAATGATTATATTCACTTGAAGAGATATATGATGTGTAAATGGACAGTATAGAAATTCATAGAAGTGTCTATCACTGAGTAATTAATATTTCTATTTATAGAATATATATCTCTATCACAGAGAACTATCGAGTTCTATAGATTATTTATTTAATTATTGTTTTACAAGAAGAGATGCACTAAAATTTAATAGAAAAACAAAAACATTTAAAGAAAATATTTTTTCATAAGACGCGAAATATTTAACTCAGTGAGCTGAGTATAAAGCTTATTAACAAAATTATATATATATATTTATAAATAAATAACAATAAAATTATATTATATATATATATAGTATATATATATATATATAGTATATAACAAATATTGTTTTCATAAATGAAATATCTTGAAAAGTACTGGCACTTAGAGTAAAAACCACATTATTATATTTGAATCAGCGAAATAAAGGTGTATTACAAAATATGTGAGCTAATAAAAATATTAGCTAGGCTCGTAGCCGAACTGAAGTAGTATCATATAGAGTGTTATATTAGTAGTGGAGTGAGTGGACGTGATTTATTTCACTCCATTTACCCTACTGACTATTTAGAGGTGAGCCTGAGAGCGAACCACGCGACACCTAATAAAACCAAGAGCTGGGTGAGCTTCACCTCACGGAGACCCTCCCCGGTGAGTAGTGAAGGCGAATATTAATATATAGAGTTACCTAACCTCCACTTTCTGATTCCCTCTTGAGAAGGTTACTCGAGAGGACCTGAAATTCTGCCATATTTTGCTATATATAGTATTACCCATTTTATATTATCTCTATTATATAAGTAAAAAAAAAAAATTAAAAACTGTGAACGGTGAGATATATTAAAGTCGGTAAAAGGGTCCTATATATTTTGAATCATGTCCGGCTTACCACTTAAAATGATTGGTTAATATCATATACTTAGAAATATATTAAAAAAAAAAAAAAAAAAATTAAAACTGACAGAGTCGTAAAACTGAAAAGGTCCCCGTAGATATATTAATATATTAATTATATTATATATATTAATATTAATAATAATATTAATATATATATATATTATATTATATATATAATATATTATAAATAATATATATATATATATTAATAATATATCATATATATATATATATTATATATTAATATATTAATATATATATATATATATATTTATATTATATATTATTATATTAATATATATATATATATATATATATATATTGCAAAATGAAATCATCTACATTTACATAATAAATGCTATAGTTAAAGATATAAAAAAATTCTTTAATATATATATAATATATATAATATATATATATATATTATATATTAATATACATATATATATATATAATATATATATATAATATATAATAATATATATAATATATAGTATAAGCTTCAGGTTCATATACTGAAATAGCTGACACTATATGTATCTAAAAATAAACTAGGGATATGACTACATAAAAAATAATCATGACATACATATTTTTAGAATCACGATACATATTATAAGTTTTACACTTTACAGGATGGAAAAAATATTTATAATAAAAATAATATTATCTCTATTATTATATATAATATATTATATATTATATATATAATTAATATATTTATATTAATAATATATATATATTAATATTATATAAAATATATATATTTTAAATAATATTATATATATATTATATATATATATATATATATATATAGTATATATATATATATATTATATATTATATTAGATATATAATAATTATATAATATGATATTATATATATATATATATATATATTTTTTACGGTTATCACCACCGCTCACGGGCACAATGCTACCTATATCATAAGGATATAGTGAGCTATTTGATATATATATACTATAGTGTATTTAGATAAAACAACAAAAAATATATTCAACTAACATCAAAACTACGTCAGTGAGTAATGAGCACAGACGCGTGAGCTTAAAGTTGAAAGGCGAGATTTAAATTGAGTGTAGTAAACACATGAAGATAGAAGATGATATTCCACAGAAGCTTAATTATATATATATTAAGTTGACGTAGAATATATGATATAAGGAGGCTAACCGATAACAGCGAACTAGTCTTGGCAGTTGCTTAGCGATATACAACTACACATAAAAATTACTTATGCTCTCATACACAGCACCCCTATTTAGCTACGAGTGGGCGTACTTTAAATGCAGTCATAGGTGGCACGCGTAAGTAAGTGAGCTATGTGAGAAATCCTCTCGAGTCAACTTGCCGCTACTATATTATATATAAGGTAACCACTATAGAAATATAAGAGATTATTAAATGACACCAACATCTGAGTGATACGCCGCTCAAAGATAGAGGTATCAAGTGAACTAAGTGATAAGAATATATATCACAGCAACAGTTGATAAGTACTTTTTGCCTTATTGATCATTAGACCCTATCCAAAAGTACTACCTGAGGAGTGAGTTAGTAACCTAGAGCCGTCTCACCCTCAAGCATAATGTATAGAGATCATAAGTACTCTACTTAACAATAAGGTATAGCGTTATGATGATAGGCCCTTGTTAATACTGATACACTGTGAAGAGCAAAAAAAGATCTCGCACTAGTAAGCTTACTCTTAATAATTAATATCAGTAAACTTTCCCAAGATCATATTTCCATACTTTTATATGCAGCCTAGTATACTTTATGCAACACGTTATGTATATTTAGAGTTATTATCACAAAGACATTTTTTTGTTTATGTATAAGGCTACTAAAGGATGTTTATATAGTCGCATGAGAAACGATAGAGAACCGTCGAAAGATAGATAGGAAGTTAGGGAGAGTGTCTTAGAGTAGAGAGATTTGAGATAAGTTAGCAGAGTATTTTTAAAGAAATATGAATTACACATAAGGTATCTAGATCAGACCACAGACGTGAAAAATTCTATCAGATCAGCGCGTAATAATATTAGTAATCGGAAATATATTAAGACGAGAGGCCATTCTAGAAGTAAAAGAGGAGTGATAATGAGCAGAATAATTGAAATGAGTGAAGAATGAAGGCGTCGGTATATATATCTCATATCGGTCATATGAGTGTAATAGAGTTATATTAGAATAGTGTGAGCAGTTATATGTATGCAGATAAGATCAATTAAATGATAAAAGTTAGAGAATAAAATTAAGGAGATAAGTAACAGAACTCCTGAGTGAAACACACTAATTGACGAAAAGAAAGAAGTATATCGCCCCCATTCTACATACAGCCGTTATTGAGTACGATTATAGTGAAAGAAAGCTAGACATTAAGTGATATAGCATAAGGAATGAGAGAAATAACCTACATCAAAGAAGCGGAGCTTGAGAGAGCAGTGACGCTGCCAATACCCACTGATAGTTCATAAGGAGTCGTTCTTCTGAAGGTGGCTATGTGCAAGCCACTACGAGCGCACTAGCGTGTACTCTCCTCACTCTCTTTAATAGTCTAATACCTCTTAATGCGCTCGCACTGCTGAAGACGCACTAAAGCACAACGTAATACTCACGCAAAAGAGAAAAGTAGATCGCCACTGCATGCCTACAAACACCTGACCGCCCGCCTTAAAAAGCTACTGTCAACTGGTGATCTCATCTAGAAACACTATATATGAAAGATCTCATATTTGAATATTCACCATCGTATCTATTGTATATATTCCTAAGCTAGAATTCGAATGCGTGGTAGTCGTAATACACGCAGTCTCATAATATCTAGAGATAGAAATACAAGTTAAGAGCGATCATCACTCACAGTACTGAGTCACGTTCGTCGATATCATAGGGATCAAGGCGTTTTTTGGACGGAGTGATGGGTATCATCTAGTCCTGAAGTTCAACACTATATGAGATAAGTGTGCTAATGAGTGATATCACTCATGTAGATGTGAGATCACCGATTGAGGAGTCTTTGCTGTATATGGGCGTCGGAGTAACGCTTCAGCGAGTGAATATCACACAAGCGTCCTCTCCATCTCTATGGCACATGCCGATCGACTGCTACGTCTATGCTCTCCACTCTCGTGTGGGTTGCCTACCTCCCCCTCTCTAATGCGTCTACGCGTCATGTGTACTTAGTCTCATGTCAGCCCAATTAGTCACCTCATGAATCTCGAATGGTCAACCACTAGCGAGATATGATCAGGTGAAGCACAGAACTTGCGTTACGCGTGCGGCATGCATAGCTATATGGTTAGATGTGAGAGTGAATTTCCAGAAGTCTAAGTTCCAGTTCGTATATCATACAACTTTATTTAGACCGATAACTATATTTTCGGATATGCCACACAGAGTATCGATATAGTGTCGGCTCTTTACTTTCCGTAACTATGTTCCCTTCTATTTAGCATACAGACACCATGACTCAGTGAACCCTGCCAATCATATAGTGCTGAGCATGGCGAACATTACCACATGATCTGTCTATCATACTTATTGTAGCAATGAATAGGTTGTGCCTAACTCGTCTTCAACGTGTTCGATTAAACATTTTGATCTTGTCGATCATGTGAAGTGTAGGAAATTCCACACAGGTGTGAGTGCACACTGTTCAGTACTTGTATATATTGAGAGAGCTACACTTCAGACTCGCGTCCGTATAGAAGAATCATTCTCCACACTTCTCTCTAGCGCATAACTTACTTCTATATATAAGCACATCGAACTGCAACAATCCCTCAAATGTTACGTCATATCACGGAGCGAGCGAACGAGTGCTAAAATCGTGTCTCTCCTACGTGCCGATATCAAACACAAATATCTCTTACCTGGGGTACGTGGACAAGCAGTAATATAAACAGGAGCACATCACTGGAGTCTCTGTAGAAGCACACACTCTAGTAGTGTATTTAAGGAGGAGATATAGATTTTATAATGCTATATAATGAATAAGCTCCAATACAAAAACTCTGTGCGAGAGTCCTCTTCACAGTCTCAACCATTACAGCTCCCAGCTGTATCTGGCTATGTATATACAGATTTGCGATGACGCGCACCAGAGTATAGCAACGTCCGATGCGCATCTCTACATATTATATGAGTCTTATATTCGGTACGCATATGAGGTACTAAGACGCTAAGGCTCACTCCTCTCTCAATACTCGTGCGCAGTGCAAGAGTGCCCTATACAGAAATATAACGACCCTTTCTATTGGATAGTATGGGCAAGTTCAATGAACTGGTATAGGAGGAAACAAAGTGTAATAATACAAATTATACCCTATCTATTTACTCTAAAAGCTTATGAACTACGCAGATATATGAAGTCTCTTAGACGACGTGACGTTGCGCGCCACTATCTCATTTCTATAGGTACTACAGTGGAGATGCTTCAGGGGGCAGTTGGCCGCTCGTATAGGTGCGCTACGTCCATGCGTTTCATGCTCATTCTGCAATACAAAGTATATATAATGGTTAGCCATGTCTCATCGCTATATAATTAAAAATTGAATATTTTCGCCTGGAGTAGAGAGTATCGTATTAACTTCCAGACTATTGCGGTATGTTTTGGTGACTTCCTTTCATTCTTGTCACCAGACTAATCCTTTCTTGAGAGCCAGAAAACTACACATACATATATGTCAACGTATAATACAGTATATATTTCTAACACACACACTGAGTACATTTAAATCTTCTCTCTTTAAAGCACTCAACTGTACTTAGCGTACACCTGATAGAGATTTTGGCCTATAGGGGCTGATTATGAGTTATATGTTATATATATAGGCTGGGGTGAGTTTATTCCTTGTATATTTATTTTTACTGTACCCTATACTCTATATATATATATATATATATACCCTTGAAATAAGTTACCGCCGTACCTGTGTAGAGTATGTGTAGGTTAACTGTAAGAATATATTAATTATAATAATTATTACTATTATTTATATATTAATATATATTATATATATAAATCAAAAATGTACATTGACTATAATTATACCCATTAATATATACTACGTTCCCATATATTATAATAGGTACGATTTTAATAGGATATTTATCAATAAATGTTAACGAATTTATAATATATATTATATATATATATAATATATTAATTGATAAATATTTCGTTTTTAAAACGTCTAAGTGTGTTTTCAGTGAATTTCACTCACCAATGTCCAATGATGAAGTATCAATTAGTCAACTATCGAAGTATGAGTTACAATGCTATACTCAAAGGTATTATATAAAAGTTGTGGATAGCGTTAGTAGTGTATAGTTGTAGCTGTTTATAAATAATAAACACAGTCTACTGCCAATAGAAGGAAGTATGTATTGATTATTTAATGTAATAAAGCTATACTGAATATATCGTAATTGTATCCTTTTATTGTAACGCAATACGTACCATCACAGATAATTGACAGTACAAGGCGTGAATAATATTGTCACAAATAGCACTGAATTATTATCTCAAGTATTAAGATATATAGAACCACGGTGTGAAGGTGTATTAATATTCACCAAGTGAGCATCTTACAACACTATCAATATAGACACAAGGAGCTATAGATATCTCATGCATCATTTCGTAAGTCACTCATATTATCTATAGTACAATAGGTAACAGAATCTACACTTCACATAAAGTCAATGACACCTACTTCTAAAGGTAATCTAAGTAAGTTTAGCTGCTGCCCAGATGAGAGTTGTTCTCCGATACTGTGAGAGAAAATCAGTAAGGTTTAGATCTGCAGATGCGCAATTAAATGTGACATTTATAAGCACCATATTGCGCTCCACAAATAATATAAGGCCTAATCTCCAAAATAGAGAACAATAATGAGTCGAGCTCGAAATACAGTATCCATCAAATTCTCTCATTTTGTCATTTTCTCATAGCTGGTGAGTATATAGAGCGTGACAGTACTAATCATCATATTAACACTAGCCCATGCGTCTCGATTGTAATACACTTACAATAAGCGCGTAGTCGCGCCCCTAAAGAGTTGACATATGATTCTCTTTATATGAGGAGAGTCAGTATATACGAGAGCAGACTTCTTCAAGACCTATAATGGGAATATCACATGTTAGATTTCGTTTCAATGTCTATACGTATGATGATAATAATTAGATCTATATAGAACATACCTTACCTTAATCTCTCCCTTCAGCAGACCTCTGGACATATTCGTAAAATATATTAAATATAAAGAAATAATTAAATATAAAATAAAATCATTTTCTCTTCTCTTCGAAAGAGATTAGAGCTCAGTAATTTATATATATATAATATATATGATTTTGTGGTGATAACACAAATATTGTAATTTTTGGGGACCAGTGATAAGATATAATAAAATGAGCATAGTAAATAAATAATATTGTTTAGTAATAGTGAGAATACCCTTATTCTATGGATCAGAGTATATTAATTGGAAAAGGATGTTTCGTATTATATTCAATTCACTGCCATATACGTCTAATTGAGTTGGCAGATGCTTTAGGTAGCGATTTCCTTCCTGTGAGTTGAAGTCAGGCTAATTGTAGTAATAATAAATATTATTGTATATTTTTATACATTTATAATACTTTCAGAGTAAGGTATAGAGTACTATTAATAGGTAAATTTGTGATATTTATATATGTCGATAATATATTAGTGTAGGATAATAACATGACTATACTCATTATGTGATATTTACAGCAAATAATCATATGAATGTAGTGAGCTGCTATTTAAAATGCTCCTTTTGCCAATCGATAAAGTAGACCTGTTGAAAAACTCTTATTCCTGGACGGAATAATTCATACTGTGAGTGAGTAGTAGACTCTATGATACTGAAACAAATATGTCCAGTAAGTGAGTTTTGATAAAAATGCTTTTTTTAGAATAAACCCCCTTGCTGAAATATGCTTCATTTCCTTCATTCCAGGCAGCTTCTTTCATCAAAATTATGTTTAATTGAAGATTAGTGAAAGGATAGGTCAAATATTATCCTAAGCCGTAGTAAAGTATTCACTATAGAATAATATTCAACATATGAAAGAAACATTACTCAATCACGAAGATAAAGTATATATTAAACATGTATGTAATTTACCATCATTGAGGTTCTGAGAAGTTACTTAGCAAGCTTGAGTATAAAAGTAATGAGGAGTAAATTTCTTCTGACTAGTAGTATAGACCGCTAATAGATATAATAGTTGTAGATTTTTATGTATATAGCATACTGTGTTTGAAGTATACTTGGATCACAGTAGTATATATATATATCAGTTGCATTTCTAGATTATTGAATTATATGTGAATGAGGATTTCCCTAAGGTGATAAAACCAAAGATATATGATCACAATAATTGAATAATAAAATACTAATAACATTTTGCGTCATGAGTAAATAAAGAAGTATTTTGATCACTAGCAAGGATGGTATACTATATATTTAGTGAGTTTGACGAGTGAT
>JABUQX010113052.1:5000-7500 GCA_015478945.1 Trachelipus rathkii | reverse complement strand
AGAATGGCTCACATTTCTCTCCCACCGACCAGTTGCAGACCTGGGACCCTCGCTTTGTTGGGTGAGGTGCTCTAACACTGAGCTATCGGGAGCTTTTTTATATAAATAAATAAATATATTTAAAAAAAAATATATATATATACATATATATACACATACATACATACATAAATACATATAATAACCTAAATACATATACACATACACAATATATATATACAAATATAAATAACACTACTATTATTAATACTATCACTATCATTACTATCATTATCACTACTATCACTATCACTGCACTATGTTTTAATATTAATATTGTTATGCCTACACAATATTTCACAATATATTAACATTATTTACCACTATTTACTATATTAAAAATTTTCATTAACTAATATAACACTGTATTATTATTATCATTATCACCACAATCACTGATATTACTATTAGTATGTTTGCTATATATATTTCACTATATATTAATATTATTTACCATATTAAAAAATTATCATTAACATTATTATTATTTATCATTATCACCAAAATCACTGTTATTACTATTAGTATGTTAAACGATATATATCACCACCAGGAAAGAGAAATGTGATAGAAGGGGTTTCCAGCCCCCTTAACTACCAGTATATATATATATATATATATATATATATATATATATATATCACTCTAACTTATAACTAGATATAAAAATAAATATACGCCCTAATATATTTATATAATTACTGGTATATATATATATAAGAGTGGCCACACCTTGCTAAGATAACCAGCCGCCGCAGTTGTCTTCCTCCAACGATCTCTTAAATTTGTGATTTCCTGGATTGGTCTGGGACGATGGTTAGCTGGAAACTCTAAGAGGAATTGAGACACAGTCTTCCTGTGCCTGATTGCATTTGTGCAGATATTTGATGTGTCCTGGTGGGAATTTAAACCTGCATATTTGTAATATTGCAGGTTTGGGTAGTGGCCGCATCTTAGTTTGGCCAAAGATAATGATTAGATTGTTACAGGAAGAGTTGAATTCCAGATGCAATTTTTGGAGGATTTTCATTTAGTATATTATAGTATATTATATTTGTTTAGTTCTTGGTTACTCAAGTAAATTCAGTTACGTGTGTGTTTAACAGTTTTGTATATGAGGTGTTGTCCTGTGGGTCCCAATGTTGTTTAGGATTTGTTTGTATAATAAGGCTGAAGAAGAGGGAGCTTGTTTTAACCTGTGGTTAGTAGGGTCGGAAAGTGCATTGTGGCATAGATGTTGAAGTGTTTGTGTTTTAACGTAGAACTGTGTGGTTATCATTTCTAAATGCTTATATTTCAATAATATTTTTGTTTCTTCCTGTAAGTGTTGTTGTGGAGTTGTAGTTGTTCAAACTTTTATAATTATGAGTGCCTTGTTTTGGGTGGTTTGAATTTTTCTCATGTTTCCCTTGATTAATTAATAATGGGTACCATATAGGTGACGTGTAATATAGTGTTGGACCATTGTATTGTGTGTAGATGATGATGGATATTTGTTTATTGCTATTAATATCAGTGCTAGCTATGGTTCTTAGTATGCTTAGTTTCCAATTTGCTAATGTTATGTTTTTAATATGTTTTGTGAAGGTTAGAGGTTTGTCCAGTGCTACCCTAAGAAGTAGGGTGTTTTTTAAAAAGATTTAGGGGTTAGTAGCGCCAAGTTGGCAGTCTGTAATAATTAGAGTGATAGAAGATTTGTTAAGTGATGTAGACATTCTGTTGCCAATTACCCAAGTTTGAATTTGGTTGATGCACTGCTAAGTCAGAAGAATTGTTTTGTTTAGGTTTGGTGTGTAGTGGTTATGGTGATGTCATTGCGTAGGTTGTTATATTTGTGTGGTGTGTTTGCGGCTTTGGTAAGTCGGCTGTGAATAAGTTGATTAAGGTAGAGGATAGGATTGCTCCTTGAGGAACGCCATTTTTGATATTAATTGTTCGTGATTTCTTGTTGTCGATCTGTATTTGAGTTGTTCTCCATGATGGGAAATTGGATAATCATTTCTTTAAACTAGTGAGGATGCTTGATTATATTTTTTTTGTGGATTAGAATGAGTCTTGGGACTGTGTCAAAAGCTTTGTTTATTTCGATTGCCATAAATAGTGTTTTGTATGGGGACCGGATATTTAAGCTATTTATTCTTCATTGAATGATGTTTGTGAGAGCAGTTGTAATTGTGTGGTTTTGTTGGAAACAGTATTGAACTTTTGTTGGTGGATGTTGTTTTTTTTACGTTTAGTATGAGCTTTTCTAGGAGTATACATAGTGTGGATAGCAGTGGGATTGGATGAAAAGAGGAGGGGTTTGAAAGGTCTTTCCCCTGTTTTAATTTTGAAATGATGATTGCTCTTTTCTAGGTGCAGAAGATAAAATTTAGTTAAATGGAACAGTTGTAAATGTGTGCTAAATGGGTTATTGCAGTGTTACCTAAGTTTTTTATGATTTTTTGTCATTTGGTGTTAT
>JABUQX010113051.1:5000-42370 GCA_015478945.1 Trachelipus rathkii | reverse complement strand
TAATTATATTATTTACAGATGTTTATAAGTAAAACTATTCAAATTTCATTGTATGTTAAAAAAAAAAAAATTTCATTATATTTCTTTAATCTTTTAATCTTTTTAAGAACATTAAAAGCATCAACTCAAGACATTTTATAGACTCTTAAAGAATATCATTATTACAATACCTATGTATAATCCTGGTATATTAAAATACAAAAAAAAAAAAGAAATGCAAAATTGATGCCAATCTTGTGTTTACGATAAGGTATATCGGAAATAATGATCAAGTGCTCTGAAGAACGCTTTGGATGACCAACACTCTCACTATCAATGCTAAATAGCGACTGACAAACTTTTAACAGTAGAAGAGGTTGCCATATATTACCAGGTTTTTGCGTCAAAGTTTCTAATTTTATAATATTTGCGTACTAAAAATTTACATATTTTTTTTTCTACTTCAGTTCGTAGTTATTTATTATTCCCTGAAACTGTTACTTTTGTGTATATATATATATATATATATATATATATATATATTATATATATAAATATATATAATATATATATATATATAATATACATATTATATATTATATATATATATATATATATATATATATTATATATATATATATATATATATACGGCCGAATATATTTAAATACGAAATACGCCGATTGAATGTAAAAATTCATTTGTAAATGCATTTCAATTAATGTAAACTTAAACATTCTCATAAAGTACATAAAGTACTTTACTAGTTCTTTAAGTTTTACGGTTTCTGTAGAGCAAAACAAATTTGGTATACTTACAAGGGTCTGATGACAATGCAATATTATGATATGATATCAGAATGATAAAAAAAATATTCACTAATTGTGAGTGCATTTTATAAAAGCCTGTAACTTAATTTTTTTATCAGTTTATTTTCATTTTCCATGATTTTGGCGCCCCTAGATCATTGCGCTCCGGGCGGCCGCCCGGAGCGCCCTACCCTGGGGGGCCCTGAAGTCAGAAAGAAAAGGAAGAAGAAATGCTAAATTCATCGGCGCGGTGTCATCCGCGTGGTTTTGGGAGGTTAAGAACTAATGGAAAGTCAAAATTAAAGAATATTTTCTGGGAATATAATTAAAATATATTCTTATTTTTAATTAGATAGGTAGTTTTCGAATATGGAAATATAAATATATATATATATATATTATATATGATATATATATATATATATAATATATATATATATATATATATATATATATATATTATATATATATATATATATATATATATATATATATATATATATATATATATATATATTAATACTCAGGTGATATTTACGAGGTTTCCCTCGTATTATATATATATATATATATATATATAATATATATATATATTATATATATAATTATATATATATATATAATATATATATATATATATATATATATATATATTAAATAATTAGAAATTCAAATGCATAAAACGCTAAGATTGTAAAGTATCAAGTTAAGGAGACCTTGAATTAATAATTAAACTCAAATATAATCAAAGTTCTTAATAAATTTTACATAATAAAATGGTCTTTTAGATGTTAAGAGCGTTAGCTTTCGATCCTTCTGAATTACTGACCTCTTTCAGACGCTGTGAATTGAAGACTTCAATTCACAGCGTCAGAGGATCTAGTAATTCAGTAAGGATCGAAAGCTAACGCTCTAAACATCCAGAAGACCATTTATTATGTGAAAATTTTATTAAGACTTTTAATTTATTTGCAGTTTATATTTAATTCAGGCCTCCTAACTGATATATATATATAATATTATATTATAAATATATATAATATATATATATATATATAACTTGATTTTATCCATTATGTACCTTTTACTGTAGGTTCTTCTTCTTTCTTTTAAAGGGCCCGGCTAGCTTGTAGTATAAAGTATCACAACCTCACGCTTTGAAGATTTATTGAATACCGACTTTGTTAATTACATAACTTATTATCAATAGCTTCAGAGTGAAGCAACATTAATACACATATAATCTTAAATTTATTTATACGCCCCATGATTACATCATTATAACCCCCGACGTCTCATATTTAAATCCTTTCCGGCAATCTCCTCTTCTCGTTGTTCCCTATTGAAAGTTCCTCATACTACACTTCTTCTTCTTCTTCTTTCTTCTTCTGACGTGATTCTCCTTAAGAGTTCTTCCTCTACAACTTTCCTAACATCTAAAATGTGTTCCGCCTTTCCATCAACATCCAAATTATTTTTTTTTGAAAGTTATCTTGTGGTAACAGTTCCTTTATTCCACCTGGTAGTACAATCATTATTTATTCCAGGTTTTACCCAAACTTTTTCTCCAACTTGAAACCCGCATTCCACTTCTATATCTGGCTTTAATTCCCCCTTTTTCGGTCGGCGCCACTCATATGAGAACAGACTCTTGTACGGAACCGTCCCTTCTTTTAGTCCGTCTTTTGGTGCGGAATTGTACCAAAACACTGCTTCGGCAGGTGATATTTTTGACTTTTTAGCCATTCTTTTTTATAGTTCTGTGAAATCTTTCTATAATCCCATTCCCTTCTGCTCTATACGCCGCTCTAAATCTTCTCTCTATTCCCCATTTTTCGCACAATTCTTTCAATTTCTCAAACCTGAACACCGTTCCGTTATCCATTAACAACTCTTCCATTGGTCCTCTTTCGCTTATTAATTCTTCAATTTTCTTTACAATTTCTCCGCCACTTTCATTATTCAGTTCTTTCCAAATACCAAATCTCCCTGGTCCACAGTCAATGACCGATAAATATGACTTCCCTTCGAAATGGGTTACGTCCAACGCCACTCTCTTCCAATTATCCTCAACACTTAATCTTCCCTCCTCATGCTTTGTTGGCGCAGGGTCGATACACTGACACTCTATGCATCTTTTCACACATTTTTTTTACATCCTTTCTCCTCACGTTCGGGTCTACCAGTCTTGCGAGATATAACGTCCTTTTCACCCCTTGGTGATGTCTCTCGTGCTCCTCTTTGATCTCTTCCATTGTCATATCGCACAAATTTATATTTTCATCTTCCTTCCTAATTAACCAACTCCTCTTAACTTTTGTTAGACAATCCGCCTTGTTTGCTTCTGACTTTACGAATTTTATAGTCAACTCAATTCCCGTTTCATCCACCAACTGCTTCAATATTCCCAATCTCCTTTTAATTAGAACCTCCGCCACACCCTTTGTTTTGATTCTTGACTCTTCTTTCATTGTTGTTTCAATCCAATTCACTACTGTCGCAGAATCCGTTCTAACTTCAATCATTTCCATTCCCCATTTCAGTCCCATATTAACTCCTTAACATTTATATGACCTTTATCATCCTTCTTCCTTATCCAAGCGGCATCCTCCACAACATGTCCTCCAATTTCTAATACCACTCCCAAAGCCAAATTACTCGCATCGCACCACACAATTCCATTTTTATTTTCACTAACCCACCATTTTCTATTTACTGGATCACACTTTTTCACCCTTTCCATCGTTTCATTAAGCAAAATTTTTACTTCTTCGCTCACCTCTTCGTCCCATGATAAGTCTTCTGTTTTTCTCTTTATAAAGCTCATTGCCACTCTCAACCACCCTGCTACCGGATAGTGACCAACCAACTCACCGCAGATACCAAAAACCTCTCTTCTCGTTATTTTCTCATTCAACTCTTTTTTTTTTTACTCTTTCCCTCTACTAAAAACTAAATCTCCACAACTTCCAACTTCCAATTTCAGTCCAAGAACCTTACCGCCAACAACTTCTTCAGGCTCCTTTGACACCAATCCAAACTTCAATAAATGATCTGCTACCTCTTTCGCCGTTACTACATCCTCATCAACAATTATATCGTCGATATAATTACTCGTACCTCTTTTTATTTTTTCATCTAAACTTAAAACTTCTGAAATTATTCTATTCATAATTCTCGGCGCTGAGTTTAACCCAAAACCCATCCTTGTTAAGAAATAGAACTTTCCATTAAACTTTACTGTCTGAAATTTCCATAGGTCTTTTTCCACTCTGATTTGTAAGTATGCAGCCCTTAAGTCTACGATTTTCCTTGCGCCCTTTTTTTCTCCACTCCCTTAGTTTCTCATCGCAAACCGACACCCTATCTGCCATTATGACGTATGATTATTTGGTTTTCTAAAATCTAATACTGGACGCACTTTGTTTTTAGTTTCTTGTACCACCGCCATTAACGGAATCACACCATCTATCTTTTCTCCATCGGGCACAGCAACCAAAATACCATCCCTTATCCATTCATTTATTTCTTTTTCAAATTTCTTCTTTATTTCACCTTTTATCGACTTGTTATATATACCTATTTGATTTGTTAACTTTGGAACATTTTCCTTCCATTTCCAACGCATTATCCACCTCTCCCCATCAAATTTTGCACAAAAATATTTCTTTGAAACTCAATTTTTTATTAGCCATTGTTCAACGTTAACATTTAAATCCTGCAACTTCTCTATCCCAAATGTTATTCTCTCTCTTGATAAACTCACACCTCCAAGTTCGAATATAATGTCCAATCCTAGTATCGCATCTACACCATCCAAAAGTTTTTCAACAACTATCATTTCAACCTGAATAATTTTACCAACAATCTTCATATTCACAACCTCTTTTCCCCGACATTTCACAATACCTCCATTAAATGTTCTAACTATACTATTGTCTTTATTTCCATCACACAAATTATCACATACCAACGACTTATTGCATCCTGAGTCCACCAGTCCACCAGTCCACGACATAACTTCCCATTGATTTCTACCATTATAATTGCAAGATTTTCTACTGCCGGATTCATTCGTCCGATGAAACCGCCTCCAGCTGTCCAGCGGTTCCATCTTATGCATTTCCCGCCATTCCGCATTCATATGCCTTATGCCCTTGATTATTGCACCTCCAACATGTTATTCTTTCTATATTCTTATCTTTTTCAAAGTTATAAATAATTTCGTTGGTAACATTTTCTCGCAATGTGCCCTTCTTTATGGCAAATTGAAACATTTAATTCCATTATCATATAGTTCTAAATTCATTTTTCTATTAACAAAGTTACTTGACCTCACTTTACCATTGTTGCTACTTTCATCCATTCTATCCAGCTTCAACTTACCAGCAATCCATACTCACAAAAAAAAAAAATAAAAAAAATTTACACCAAATATATAATTGAAGACTAACCAAACACATCATACCACTTATCAATAACGCCACTAGCTCTTCCGACCTCGATACTCCAATCTAAATTTTTACTATACTCTAAGTTTCTTGCAAGAAATTAATCCATGCTCCATTACAGGTGTAAAACCAGAAAACACAGAGACCTACAAATAACAACGCTATTTTTAATAAAAATTCTTCATTCGTATAAAACAAAAAACAAGACCTCTAGTATAGCTATTATTTATTCTTTAGGTACCCATATCTAATCTGTTCTCTTCCCATCTACTTCTGTGAACTCAAACTATTTCATACGCTATATATGGTCATCTCACCAAACTGCCATAATCATGTAGTTTTGGCTTAATTGTTACACCATTCTTATTTTGATCTCATCGCCACGACTAATGTAAATAAACCGCTAAAGCTACCTTTTTTCCAAACACACATAAACCGCGCGAAGCATAACCTAATCTCAATTCACCTACCTACATCTTATTACACTGCGAGAGCAAAAACAGAGCTCCGAATTGCAGTACAGCACTTCATAACCCATATCCTTCCATTACCGTCGGTAAATTTTCAACACGTCTCCTAATCTTGATTTTATTAATTAAGGTACCTTTACTGTAGTCATTAACATATCTCATATTAATATTAAACAAGAGCAAAACAACCACCAACCGGACTAAGACTGTAACAAGAACTACCTAAAGTATCACAAACCTCACGCTTTGAAGATTTATTGAATACCAACTTGGTTAAAAATTGCAAACCTTATTATCAATAGCTTCAGAGTGAAGCAACATCCTCACGTAATACAACACTAAAATTAAATTATCACATCTAAAATAATATATACATTCCAAAACCCAACAAAAAAAACCCAACCACCATACCAATAATAAAACATCACAAAATAAAAAAAAATACTAAACCTCTATAAAACAATTAATAACTTAAAATAATCCATAAAAAACATACTATAACAAATACTAACTACACCCCAAAAAAATACCACATATATTATAAAAAATAAACCCAAAACAATAAAATATATAACCTATAATAACACTATAACATATATATACTAAACTAAATATCCAACTCATAGCGAGAGTACACGCATACTCGCAGCATGAAATTACCTCCCTATATTAATATTAAGGTCGCGCTCTTCTCCTGCAGTATACAATTTCTTTACACACTCAATACTCCAGGCAATACCACCAATACTACAGACACAACAACACAATCTATACCACAAACAATAAATCATATACACAATGATTCAACAAAAGTAACACCCCTCATTATGCACTAACACCTACCAGACATCCCTACTACTCATATCCCTGTATGTGTGGGGGGAGAAAAGAATTGCCCACATCATATGTCCCTGAAGATCGTCGTACCACGAAGGAGCGACCAAAGGGATCACACCGGTGAGTCATGGGTTGCTACCAAAAAACACAACAAATAAACACCAACCCTATCTCTTGCTAGGAATGCTCGCATGCACGAACTCAGAGAGGTACAGTGATCCGCACGAAACGGACAACTTTCTTAATTTCGGCGTGAAATTGTATGAATCGATTATGAGTACATGGATAATGTCAGAGGAAATAAATGGTGTGCAAAAGAAGAGGAAGAGAGGGATGATGTATTTCAGGTACAGGGCAAATTATTGATAATATAGCTCACGCTGAATGACACTGAAACACCGCATGCAAAGGAAACGAGTTAAATTGAAAATTATAAGTTGTCTAGCAACCATACACCACATCAAAAAAACTGTGAACAATGCTGCTGCGTGCTGCATGATGGAAAAGAATGATGAAGCACCGCGCAGAGAAAAGGAGCTAACCTGCCAAATATTTGAAATGACGTGACACACAAAAAACCGAAAACGCATAGAGTCACAAAGCATAAAAACTAAATGGCATAGACAATTCGCATGTCGTATGATAGTCTAGCACCAAACAACATACTCCTAATGGTTAAATTCCATACGTCTGAAAAAAATAAGTCAAGAATATAAGAAATCGTGGTTGTGAACCACGTCATGGTCCACCCTCATTAAGAGGGAAACGTCGCAAGACCAGCTTAAACGAATTTCATTCCATAGGAAGATAAATCTGATATAACTCTGAAGATTGGGTCGACAGCTAAGAAAGCTCAGGCACTCGCATAGTGGTTAAGACGCGGACAACAACTGAAAATAGCGACCTGGAATTACCGAAGTGATCAAAAAAAAGCGCCAATATGGAATAACAGAGAAGCTCTCTCTGGGTGGCGGTAAAAGACAAGAAAATTCGCAGACACTAGTAAGGACGCGTGACTTTGACATTATGTGAAAGAAGCTAGAGAATAGCTAAACTGAAAAAGTAATACATTATAACTTAAAAACACAAAAAGAAGCCAATATACCAAGTAAAGAAACATACTAGGTTGGTGTAAACACACGGCATAATAAAAGCACGAATGGTTATCGAAGTGAAAAAAGTATGAATTGATATTTAGTGTTGTGAAGAAAGAGCATGTTGCACAGAGTCATGTGTTGGGATGATCTCAAAATCCACAGTGAACGGGAGCACTTTGAGAATGGGATTATTCGGAACAAATCATCTGCTAGTTCCTATGTAAAATATAAGTTCAGTAGGCCGCTCTGAGATGGAAGAGGAAGGTGATACACGAAAGGCAAAGAGGTTAAAATTAAAAGAGTCTGAGAAGACTCCAAACGTAGAAAACACACACGACAAGAGATAGTAAGTAAAAGCAGATCAGCTAAGAGAGATAACAATCACAAACACAAACAAACCCAACTCAAAACAACCAACCCCAAACAACCAAACAACAAAATTGCACATCAGCATGAATCAAAAAAGAGCCTTTCGATAAAACTCGAACCAAATCTAAACCGGGGGCAAAATGAAAAGGACAGCACCATGATATACGTACGCAAACCGTGAGTTGAATAAACGCAATCGGAATGTTGCAAAGTAGGGAAGTAAGAAATGTTAACAGCGAATGGTTAGCGCAATTGAAGAGCGACCCAATGATTTCGAGAAAAGCGGCTTAAAGAGTAAACACAAAGAACGTGAATGAAAAAAACCCCTAGAAGGCCACTAAAAAAAACAAGCAAATATGAAGTTTCCAAAAGAAAGATGCTTGGAATTATATAATGGGAAAAGAAATACTAAAGGTGCATACGTAGGAGAAACAAGAGGGGAAATTACCAGCTTCCTAAAAACCAGCAATGCACAACCATACATCCATACCACACACAAGAATCCCACAAAAATGCCCACAAAACTTCAAAACCAAACCCCACGCCGGAAGAAAAATAGGAAGCTACTTCATGGAAGGAACAGCTCCCGCGAAAGAGTTAGACGAAACTCGCACGCCACCACTCAGAAGCGAGAAAACTACATCACCTAGCCAAATAAATTAGAATAGGGATCCAGAAGAATTACCAGATATCTCCTCGCTACAAAACTAGCAATGAAACACACATGGAGTCTGAGAGCGCCAGAGCTGATGAAAAGAAACGAACACACGCACTTCAGAAAAACTAAAAATCTTGGCACAATATTAACAGTAATGAATGACAACCCGCCGTTCACGCATGAAATGTGTGTAGATTTTGAACCTTCGGATGACAACGACCCAAAAAGGAAATACGGATATACTTCAAACAGGGAGAATGAGAGTTAAATTAAGTAAGTAAACGAACAAAAGAGATAATAACAGAACAAACCAATAACATCCTACCTGGAAACCCTAGAAAAAAAAATTTTAACGACAAATAAAAACAATACCAAAAAAAAATAAGCCAAAATGAGTAAAAAAACTAGCAGAAGAAGAAATATTTAGTAATAAAAAAAAATTAATACAAAAGGTAGAAATGAATCAACGAAGCAGAGAGGCCGAGAACAACCAACCGAAAAAAAAAACAAACAAAAAACACAAAACAACAACACACCACCGAAAAATGAGGAAATATCGAAATGAAACATCTAAAAAACAAACACCCCCAAACACCCACAAACGCAAATCGTATAATAAAAACAAAAAAACCTAAAACAAAAAACCGAAACTCCCAAAAAAAATGTCATAAAGCAACCCGACAATATTACCGCCAGAGGGCTTATAGATCTCCCAAGGGACGAATTGGAAAAAAAAATCCGAAGAGCACCACACCAAGAGATATAAAAAGAATAAACCATTTAAATTAACTTCGCCAATAAAAAAATAGCAAAACACACAAAAAAAGGAATTAAAAGGGAAAAAGAAAAAAAAAAAAAAAAAAACCTTAGCTAATATAGAACACCAGATCAAACCTCATAATAAAGAAAAGGAAATAATTTAAATGATAGTGTTGAAAATAAAAAAGGAGAAATAAAATAAAAATGCTAGCGTAAATTTATAAAAAAGTCGAAAAGATTGCGCGGTAAAATAAACAATAAACGCAACACAGAACACAAAAGAACACCACAAACAGAACATATTAAACATACTCCAATCAACACAAACAAGAAAACAAAAAAAAAAACAAAAAACAAAAAAAAAAAAACACAGAACAAACAAAAACAGCCAGCGCCCAAAAAAAACAAAAACACCCCAATACCGCGCAAAAACCCTCCACCCCTGAAACCACGTGACCCCCCCACAGAACCAACAGCTGCCCGTTTCAAGACCGATGCGCCAATAAAAAAGAGGAATGGGATGAAAAAAAAATCAAATACTTAACATAATCCACCATATGACACAAAATCATACATACACTCTATTACCTCCCCTCCCCGTTACAATAAAAAACAAAACATACTTGTTGTATGAGAAAAGTAGAGAATTATAGTAAATATACAAATGAATAACAGAAATAAAGACATCCAACACAAACTAACTCCTAACACACATACAAAACACTAAAAACAGCAAAACAACCTTGGTTCTCACCAATCAGTCCTTCAGCATTTAGTCTCAGACGCACACTTATATCGAAACCAAAATACCAACAGCAATAAAAAAACAATACCTATCACACATTAAACAAAAACACCAAATAAACTTAATACCCCATATAAATTTAACTATCAGGTTTCTTTTTTCTCCCTTACCACTATAAATAATTAAAGGGTTACTTAATTACCGCTCTCATCCCAATCCCCTTGGAACTATACCCTCCATAAAAACGCTTTATTACAACAACTTCCAAATCTTCAATCAATCACCATCTCTCCTCAGTCCATCTTGATCATTTCACTAGTAATTTCATCTATACCTGCAGGATATAACCATTTCTTCAACTTATCTCACTCTACCCATATAACTCCTCACTTACTAAATAAACCTCAATCCCACAAAAAAATAACCTATTCCGTTCCTTGCACCACAACAAAACATAAAACAACAAAATCACACTAAAAAACAACCTACATACAAAATTATAGATTAATAACTTGTGCAGATTTTTTCGAAAAGTCGCTTCTTATCACAACTACTTCCCCTCAACATCCAATATTCATCAGTTACACAAAGCACCATCCACATAAATCATCTATTCAGCAGATTCCCCTTATTTACTATACACTTAACCTTTCGACCGCTCTACCTTCTCCCAAGAAAAGAGCATTCCATAAAATATCCCTTAGACAAGTCCCAATCCATCCTCCTTCCAAACATAGTATCATTTCCCTCTATGTATTCATTACCTAAAATGCAACACTTATTAGTAATTTCATTTATTTTCCATACTACCTATATAATTAATTCCAAGCAATCTATTTTGAAAACTTTCATCATTGCTAATTAGTAAAAAAATAAAAAAAAAAAAAAACACAAAAAAAAAAAAAAACAAAAAAAAACAACAAAAAATATCAACAACGCAATACTTTATATATACCCTTTAAGCACAGCATATTCATCACCATAACATAATCATTCCATCTCCAATTACGACTGTAAACAAATTCCCCTTATAACTACTCCAACAATTACAAAAAGAAACACAATCCAAACACAACTAATTCCATTAAAAGCACACTACAATATAATAAACAATATGACATTAACACTTCAATTCGACCACAAAGATTCTGTTCAAAAAGATAATCAAAAACTAAATTCACATATAAACAAAAAACACGAATTAACTAAACAGAAACGCTCATATAAAACATAATACTATAATACCTTAATAATGTCTTTCACTATAATCTAATCTCACTATTAAATATATATTAACTTACTTCCTTTCGTATCAACTTCCTCTCCACAAGCCCCCACTAACTTAATATTTAAATCAAATAGAACAAGCATAAATTTGATCCGATAATAACAACAACAAATTCACTAAAAACCCCCACACTGAAATAACTTAACATTCCCAACAACATAAACAATAATCAACATAACTCATACCAATATAATCACACAACACAAAAATCAATCATACTTTTTCACTTCTATACCATCTCAACCTACACCAACTCTAGTATACTTATGAACCTTCTTGTGTTTAAAGAAAGTATACTTACACACATTACCTCTCTCTTTTCACAGAAATCAATCACCTTCCTACCATTCTTCATTTCCTCTCCCGCCACCCCCAAACCACCTGTTATACCATCCCTTTTTGATCACCTATCCAACCATTCAGCTCCCCCAACACTATCAATCTGAAAGCTTCTACTCACCCTCATCCAGAGCATCATTCATATTATCCCAAAAAATCTTATCTCTTCAACGTTTCCCTCAGATGGACCATAGTCACAACCACACCATACCTTGACCTTCAAATTAAATTTAACCATTAGAATTCTAGGACTCACACAAACAAAGTCTACCATAGCTCTGTAACACAGGTCACTCATCAAAATTGCAACTCTTTCTCTCCCTCTCTCATTCATTTCCACACCAGCACACACACATTTCACACCACACCACTTATTTTTACCGTTTCCTTTCACTTTGTTTTCAGTCACACGAGCAAACAAATTTGCCCTTCCTAAATACATCCATCACCCTCTCCTCTTCTCCTTCAACATTATTCCTCTGACATTTCATACTGTACATAAACGATTCATACAATTTCGCCGAAAATTTAGAAGCCGTTTTACGGCGATCTACGACCATCTCCGAGGCGTGCATCATCATTCCTAGCAAGAGATAGGTGGTTGTGGGCAGCCAACCAAACTACCACCGTTTCCTTTAGTCGCCTTCTACGTACGACACAGTTGACATACGATGTGGGCAATTCTTTCTCCCCCACACACAGGGATATTTGAGTATAGGGATGCTGTAAAGGTGTTATCAGAGAGGGGGTGTACTTTAATCATGGTATATGATATGGGATAAATTGGTGTAGTTAATATGTTGCCTGGAGGATAGTGTGTAAAGAATATGAACGCAAAAGAGAAAAGACGCCACATTTAAAAATGGGATGGTAATTTCATCGCTCTCGAGATAGCCGTTGTACTTCTAATCCCAATATATATATAGTATATATACTCGTATGAATATGAGTGATATATGAGTTACTAGTCTAATATTATATTATATAAATATTATATATTATATATGTATGTACTTATATATTATTATATATATATATTAATAATAGTATATAAGGATATATAATATATATAAGATAATTTGTAAAAGGGATGATTAGAATATGTTGATAATTAATGTTGCTTCACTCGAAGCTGATATGAATAATAAAAGTTATGTAATTAACATAAGTACGGTTAGATAGCAAATAAAATCTTCAAGCGTTGATCAGTTGTGATACTTCTTATACATAGCGAGCATTCAGATCCTCTCGGATGTTGCCTGGCTTGTAGAAGAGAGAGAGTGAAGATCAGAAAGAACCCTACAACGTGGGATAAAAATAGTTATATACCGTGGGTTGGCTGGAACCTAATATGATTCTTTAGGTAGTTATATCACATTTCCAATTTACTGCCCAGGTGTAGGGAGGAAAGGGAGGAAAAACGGGTCGTCAAAGGTGCCTGCGTAATTTAATCTTAACATAGTGGATCAGTCGTAAAGATAAGATGAGGAATGGCGCCTTAACGAATATTCGAGTGCAGCATTAATAAAAATTTAAGATGAAGGAAAGGACTTTTATTTGTAAAAAGGAAGCTTATGCGGTTTATTACAATAGGCCGATGAGACAAAATAAGAATGCGTTGTAACTAAAAGCAAAAACTACGAGAGCATTTTGGTTGAGGAACCCATATATTAGCGTATGAAAAGTTGATCACAAAGAGATGGGAAGGAGAACAGATTGATTGCTACCTACAGAAAATAAAAAAAGCTAACTTAGAGCGGCTTGAGATTAGGACGGATTTGGACGTTAAGTAC
Organism: Trachelipus rathkii; assembly: GCA_015478945.1. Lineage (NCBI taxonomy): Eukaryota > Metazoa > Arthropoda > Malacostraca > Isopoda > Trachelipodidae > Trachelipus > Trachelipus rathkii. The sequence goes on along the minus strand of JABUQX010113051.1, from coordinate 28,776 downwards.
TTTCTATTTTAAATAGAAGTCCCTTGTGTTATTGGTCAGGTCTCCCCGTGATGGTATTGGCATCAGCAAAGGAACATGATAGAAAATTCATGGTGAGCTATAGTTTGCAAGAGATGTGTGAGTCACATCTCTCGGGTGCACAGTAATACCGTGATATTACAGCATAGAAGTATGGAGCTAATTTAGCTCTACTCCGTTTTCAAAGGGGGAAGAGTGATTTAGGATTCAATAAGATTCTGGAATGCATGGATTATTAATGGTAGAAAATGAGTTGGGCTCAAGAGGTCTGGGTTTTCTTCGTTTATTTTGTGGTAGAAAAAAGTTTGTGAACGGTTGAAGTTTCTAAAATCGAATATAGTAGCACAGGCAAGTAAGGTAAAAGTTTTAAAGGAACAAGGATACCCGTTCTCTGATAAGTAGGAAAAGATGAATTTAGAACTACCTGTAATGATTAGTATTGAAGGTTAAAAATGTTTTCCTATCCATTTGCCATATAAAGAAGGGAGCACATTGCATGAGAAAATGAGTTTACCAACGAAAATTAGAATGTAATAAAGCTTTGTGAGAAAGTTATAAAGAAGTGATACAGTACAAGTTACATAAACTATTGGAGGTTCAATTGAAAATCTCATGAGGCATATTCGAAGCGGTACTCTGGAGATTTGCGGCTGTCGATGGCGAGGAGGATGCAAGAGTATAATAACGAACGCATCAATTTGACTCTGCTTGGGAGGCGAGTTTCATCGAGTGGACCATATAGGAAATCTTGCAGTCATGTATTGATATTGTTATGACCGTTTTTTTCTTCGTTTCACATGTAAATCTCTGAAGTACGAGGAAGTTAAGACTATAATGGTGGTAGAAATTACATTAGGAAGTTATGTCGTGGTCACTTATTGGTAGTACCAGGATGCAACAATAAGTTCTCTGGTTGGTATGAGTATTAATTTTTGTGTTTTGATTGGATAATTAAAATGAAGACAATGAGGATATAATAAGTCACGAACGAGTGTGGTAATGGCAGGTATTGTGAGGCAATCGTTTTTTAAATGTCAGGTTGATGGGAAAAGAGCGGTTGTGCAGATTATAGAAGGGATTTGTTTTGTGGTAAAGACTGATTAGTTTTCTTAGGTCATGAGAGATAGATCAGCTTGTTCGAGAAATAAACTTTTTGTGTATTTGGAATTTGTGTTTCTATAAGGATGCACTCACAGTGTATTAGTGGCAATAGAGAGGTTGTTGACAATTTATTAATATTTCGAAAAAACTAAAGTTGCACCGATACTCGTGGATTTAATCTCTGAGAGACTAACAATATTAATTCAATACTTCTCGAGATCTCTGACGATGTTGAGCTGTTGCCACAGAATATATCTTAAAGTGGTGTTAAACGTGCGGCGAAGCTTAGATGGGCTTAATAATTACACTCAAGAAATTAGGCTAAGTGTTATTTCTTTCTTCGAAGGATATCACAAAGCAATAATTTGTCGTGCAACAAGTTTTCATTAGGCAGAGCTGATGTGTTTTGTGATAATGTGTCGTAGGGTAGTTAAACATAATTGAGAAGGTAAAGCTCTTGATGTTCGGCAAAATGTTTTCTATCTCAAATATATACGCCTAAGAATAGGAAGTATATATAACTCTACCAAATCAAGTCTATAACACCAGGACGGCCAATAACTAATAGAAATGACATTGAAAGATGGATAAAAGGACAATTATGTATTTCAAATGAAAAATGAATTGGTTACTATACAGGAGGGATTGCAGGAGAAAATATTATTGGTGCATGTTTAGTTCCGCTCTCATTTGGAAGATAATTTGAATATAGATGGATGAATATACGACTATATATTGGCCGCTCAGATCTCCGTTTGACCCATTAGAACTTTTTTATAACCATATATACTCAAAAATGCTCCAAGAACGAGAAAATCTCCATGAGTCATCTCATAAGTTTGAAGAGAACTGAAATAATTATACTCACTGATTCATGAGTCAATCTCCCACAAGTCACAGAAGGAATAACTCGAGTAGATTCGGTGTCGTCGCTATAGAACGTGACACTCATAGCTTTGTCAGTGAGAGAAGAAAGAAAAATATAGAAGAGTGGGCAGACCATATATAGGAAATATACGTAGACTGTAAGGGCATGCATACTTTACCAATATGCGAGAGTGCCGTCAAAAGAGGTCCTATGTGGAAAAATATATAAGACAGTAAAGATACGAATTAAGTTTAATAGTTGTGACTACAAAAAATTCTATTTGCTTAATCAGAAGGCTATGGGTAAATTTGTGGAGAGTATAAAGACTCAGCGCGAGAATTACGATGAATAGAGAATAATTCTCTCAGAACATAGTTTTAAGTTTACCGAGAGTGAGACAGTGAGAACAATATTGAGTACGAGAAGAATGTAAATTAAAATGATACTCGATTATAATGGTTGAATAGGAATGTGTGCATGCATAACGGACGAAAAATCGTAGTCAGAACTCCAGGGTTTGGTATTCTCAAAATTGGATAAAAGGTGAAATGAAAAGTGAGGTCCTGATCATAAGAAAGAAGTATGTATGTCTCGAAGCTTATGTGATAATTGGTTTTCATTGGACTGAAATATGGATATATAGGAAGTGCTCTGAGAAATATACTTAGTTAAATTCTATAGGAAATAGAGGGCACAAATGACGTTGGAAATAAATAAAAAAAGAGTTGAAATGACCGAAAAATAAATATATCTGACATAGTGAAGAATGGTATATTTTATCGGAGTAAGATTTCTGCAGGTGAGAGTACTAGTGTTGGTATCACTTACATAGGACACGGAAATAGCGTAGCAGGGGTATGGTTTGCCAGAACGTTAAGGATTGCTAAAAAAATAAAAAATTATAATAGTCAGACAAAGCGTTTATTAAAGAGGAGAGAATAAACCAAAGTAACATCTTTCACTGGACAGAAGCGAGGTAGCGAGAGGAAATAGTTAAAGAACTATATTTTTGCATATACTGAAAACGATGAGGAAATGCAGGGTGGTAACAGGTGTTGATCCTATATACGAATGAGATTGGATAGAGTTGAGTGATTGTGAAACAGTTAACGAATGTGAATGTAGTGTGCTCCTATACAAGAGTTTAATTTGGACTTTGGGATTTATAAGTGGTATTAGAAATTGTTAGCGAGGACATGTATGTGTGATGAACGAATTCGCATATATTGAAATTAGAGAACTTAGTGTAAATTAAATGAATAAAGTCATATAAATGTAGTACTGCAACTAGATAAGCTAGTTTGTTATAGAAAGGTGACCTCGTATTATGGGGTGTAACTGAAACATGTAGAGTGAATATGGATATCAATAAATTAAGTTTGTATTGAGGCAATCGAGAGAATATCGTGGCTCAGTAGTGAAAATTAGAGATTAGAAAAAAACAAAAATATACTATAGTCAAAGAAGAAATTGTCTATATGAAATCTCAACGGAAAACACGAAGAGGAGGATGGACGTGGAAGGTTCGTAATTAAACATTCGATAGAATATGGGAAATAATTAGAAAGCGAGGATGAAGTGAGAATGAAACGGGAATTACCGAATTGATTATAAAAAATTACGAATGATCTTAAGAAGCAATAACAAGTGCGATTGAGAGTCTAACTATAAAGATAGTTAAGATGAGAGGAGTGGTATTATATAATTTAAGGAAGTGAAGTATGAAAAATATATAAATTTGGGTGTAGAATGTACAAATGGAAAGATCAAAGAGGAGTGACACGATGAGGACAATCACCAAGGGTGAGAAATAAAGTAACGTTATAAATCTCGCTAATTATACTGGTTAGACCCCGAACGTGAGAGAAAGGATAAGTTAAAATTAAAAATGTGTGAAATAAGATGCATTAGTTTTGTCATGATAAGTTATAATCGAATCCAACTGCTGACAAACAAAGCTTAAATTGAGGAATGGCGATAGAGATTAATAGATGTATTAGTGAGTGATATATATTATTGTGAAGAGAGTGGCGTTATTGGACGTAATTACCCTTAATTTTCGATAAGTGGAAGGAATCATATTTTAATAACGTGTCATTGACTGTGGACCCAGGAGACTTTGTAATTTTGGAAAAGAACTGAATAATTTGAAAAGTGTGGGCATAGAAATTGTATTAAAGAAAATTGTAAATAGAATTAATTAATATAAAGTGAAGATGAGTACCAATGGAAGATTAGTTTGATTATATAGGATATACAATGATTAACGGTGTGTTACATGGTTGTGTAGAAAATTGTGATAAAGAATGTTACTTGATAAAATGGGGATAGAAGATGAATGATTTAATATGAGCGTTCGATTTATAGGAGCAGAGATATTATTAGGGAATGTGTCGTATTATTATATTGATTATTAATATTTCAACATATACATATAATTATAAGAATGTGCTTAAAAAGTTATAATATAAATATCATCTGCTCAGAAGCTAGTGTTTTATTTATGGTTTATATACATAATTTCCATGCAACCATAATTAGACGATTACTTATATATAGAGATATAGGGATTAACGGTGTTTCATCGCTATCATGAGTCATGTTTTCTCTTTTATGAGTTGGCTGCACTCCTCTAGATATCCAATCAGTGGGAATTTAAAACCAATATTAATAGATTATGTGATATGCTGGTCTTCTCAAGTGGTATATGAAGAAAGTTTGATTGAAGTAGATGTCTATGGCTAATAAATTAATGATCTGGTATACTACTATGGTGGGAATAAAGGACCCAGCTGTTGTGACAAAGAATTACAATCTTCAAAAACATAATTTGAGACAGCTGCAAATGAATGGCAGCTCAGACACACCAACTTATTAGATCGAGTTAGGAACTCTCAAGGCTGTAGAGGAGAACTCTTTCAGAAGCAGACATCGATCGTCAGAGAAGTGAAAGAAGCATAGTATATGAAGTAAGATCGCCCTCACTCATACAGAAGGACACTAGTATATAACAAATAGGGGTAACAAAGAAGAATGAAGGAGAATGTAGACGGTAAAGGATTAAAATACCATTCATAGACGCTCGGGGGTTATATAAGCAATGATTGTAAAAATCATTGGTGGGAGGACATGAAAATAAAATGATAAGCCACTAATAAAATATGTTGGTTCACATGCCACGTCTAGAGCAAATAATTAAGAATAATAAATAAATGTAAATTAAACAAAGAATCGAGTATTTCAAATAAAGTCTTCAAAGCCGGAGATTGTGTAACGTTATATACTACAAGTAAAAATATAATTATATATATATATATAATAATATATAAGTAAAATAGTATATAAAATAATAATATCAATATTATATAATATTATAAATAATAAACTACCAATAAATTCATAAGCTAGAATAATAAAAAATGATATACCAAACTAAATTCCGGTCTTTATTTCACTAAATATAGCTCAATGAAATAGGCCTATATTAGACAGGCTTTAGTTTATTTTTTATACCTAATTATTAAAGTAAGTATTAATTCCTGGATATCATTTTATTATTCTTATTATGTTTTTCTGCGAGATCTGCAAATTTAATTAACTAAGACCTAGCAAAATATAGAGTAGTTCCATTTCAGAACTCCTCATTCAATGAAAGTGTTAACACATTAATTTAAAAAGGATATGCGTCTTGCATTGAAGATAAGTTTAGAGACGTTAGCTCTTCGAACCTTACAAAGAATAATTGGATTCATCTTTCAGTATGCTGTGAATTGAAAGTCTTCAAATTCCACAGTCGATCTGAATGAAAAGGAGACGCGCCGGAAGAAATAAGCTAAGTTAAAGGAAATACGTGTGAATATCAACGCAATCTAACACAATAAAGGCTCAAAAAGAACCCTCCTTGGAAAATTAATAGTGATTACTCAGAATATACCTAATCCTAAGAACATATTAGATGTTTGTAGCACCTTCACAAAAACAAAAAAAAACCAATATATATGACAAGTTTATATTATAACCATTCAGGTGATTTTAGTGTGTTCTTTGTTACTCTAACATCTTGTTACTCCACATTAAACTAATAGTACTATAGTGCTTACTCTCTATTGCCTCTGTTTAACAGCATTTTCATACGTTTCTCTATAGATCTATTCAACTCAGTTTTTATAAAATTATTAGTAGTAAAATATAGCTAAATGTATATAAAATCGAAAACATTCAAAAGTGGCTAAAATACTGTATATTAGTTTAATATTCTATATATGATTTAAATTGATAATGAATATAATACTGTTACTAGTGACATATATCTCTTTATAACATCATAGTAAATAAAATAAAAAATTTAAGTTTTTAATTTTCATGACTGTATTTTAAATTTATTATATATATTAATAAATAGATGAAAAAAATAATTTAAATGCATAAAAAGTTATGAAATCCGAATAAATTCAAAGGCAGAAATATATCTCCCATATATACAGGAGGTGTAGAAATTAACACTTCCGTGTACCTATTTATACTATCAAACATCTGGAAAATAATACTTATTAATGCTTCACCCTGTATCCGTAAATATAATTAGCTATTATATATTTAAATATAAGTATATTTCCTTAATATCATAATATCAAGACAAAACCAGAATAGGTACTTATTTTTGACCAATAAAATTATAATATATAATTAATTTATATAAAATTATTATTATATTAGTGTTACACTCTTCTCTAATCTAGTAATATAGTTAATAAATATATTATATTATCAATAAACTATATATCAGAGAATAAATAAAGTATACTATTTATATATTCACAAATTATTTTCAGTACCATTCAATACCATTCACAATATTCTTTCAGCGTATTTTACCTAAATATTACATTATTATATTATAATTCACTTCGAAACTACCTATCTATATTGAGAATATATTATACCTAATATTATTTAATCCCTTATTATTCACCTAGAAAAATAATTCTTTATATGGACTTCCCTTATTAGAATTTCTCTTTTAACCGCCCAAAACACACGAATGTTAAACCAATATGAACTTAACTACGCGGCCCGGAATATGATATTTTAGTAGGCATTATTCTTTTCCTTTTACATTCTGATCTTTTCTTAAGTGTGGTCACAGATGGATTACCGCTATGTATTTTGTAGGGCAGAGGAACACTCCGAGTCGCAGCTCCGAACGGCCCGCGGAGCGTCCCCTAGAGATAGATCACTTAATTGGCGTCGGGCGGCGGCCACTCAACAAAATGTGCATTTAAAAAGAGAAATATATTTATATAAGCCTGCCACTACACAGAATTAATTAATTGTTATAGGCAGTGAACTTCTCATGTATAACGAATCCGACACTAAATACAAAGAGTGAAAAGAGTACTAATTTAATATATATGTAATAACATCTCAGATTATTCTGAGGCAATAAAAAATTATTTTTCAAATAAAATTAAATAATATAAGAACAACGTGTATTTAAGTTATTACACAAACTTCCCTGTATTTGTCTACTACAGAATACCATAATACTCTAAGAGTATAAGTCAATAATTAGTACATTTGACTTACATTTAGTAGAATGTTTAATGTCATAACCATAATATAGACAAAATGCAATATAACAACATAGAATTTTGTTTACATAGTGCCATATACTGGACGTTGATTAGATTTTAAAATAACTATTCGAACGTATATTCCCATTATAATTAATATATATAATTATAACTATAAAACTAATACTCATAAAGTAATAATATTATAAAATGCTCATATTTTTTCCTTATACTATTCTCACTTTCGTCATAATACTCATAATCAATATAAATAATACATAGGGTAATATTCTAAATATAGTGCTAATTTATTATAGGTCAACATAAATTATTATGGTGTTCTATATAATAGCCATTACATTATGCCAATCATTTGAGTAACGATATTATTGCGTTCTGCATCTAGTTCTGATAGATAATTATATATTATAATATACCTTTTAAGTGTTAAAAAGCTTATCTCTATATTATTACCCTACTAGGGATATATCCACAAAAGTAACTGTTTTCGAGGTGAAGATATTAGAATAAACTACGATAGCTGCAGTATGAAATATTAAAAATATAGTATGTAAATATTTCTTTTTTTAAACTACTGCTTATACAAGATTAAGAAACTTTGTGTATTTGCAAGAGAACTTGGTAATACGAATTTATTTAGGGTCAGATCCATGCTGTCAATACTGTTTAGAAAAGTTTGTACCTCTAGCTCGACATAATTTACGAGGGGTTTGATTCAGTGAGTGTGTTGGTTCATCCAAAGCGTCTGTCTCTAGACATCAATTGAGGTAATTATTCTCCCGAAACAATGTACTTATCCATTATGAACATACACGCAAGGCATTGGATCATTACTTTTAGGGAGCTCTCTGTTATATTATTGTTATATTTTTTTCTGCTTTTGTAATTAACCAAGCGATAACTTAGGCATGATTTAGTAATAATGAATATTCTATCTAAACGTTGTCTAATTATACTAAAATATCTGTCAGAGAGTGAATGCTTTTAATGTTCTTAACAAGAGTGTAATAAGAAAGATTATTGACCTATATGATAATCTTTTGTGTCTTTTATATATGTAACATTACGAAAATTATGAGAATAGTCTATTACATATAATAAACATCTGTTAAAATTATATATACAAATAAAGTCATGATAAATATATTATAATAATTATATTTCTTGTAGAGGTGAAGTATTGATAATATTGAGAATATTATAAAAAGTACAATATATTATATATTATCTAGTATTATTTATATATCTCATAAATATATAGGTATACATATATTATTAATATATATTTGCTATTATATTATATATTACATATTATAGTATGTGAAAAAATAAATTATATTACACTTTTAGTGTTATTTAAATTGTATTAATCTAGTATTATATTATTCAGTTTGATTTAGTCGTTTGTATTTCAACTTAGGGGTCGCCACTCGGTAGGACTCTACTTGACCTATATGAACATTTGTTTATTATATTAATTTAACCGATTTCTACATGAATTTGTAATATGTGGCTTACTTATATAACATTCTGTGTAAATACAACGATGATACGTTAGTGGTGAGTATATATTATCCGAATAGTTACCTCTACTAGTAGTACCCTACCTAAAGTCCAGCTACTCGTACATAAATAAATTAATATTAGTACTAATCAATATAAAGGTACTATCTATACTTAATTATTCAGTAGATCTCAAAGAAATATATATAATAAACTATTAACACATAATTACTATATATAATATATTTATAATTATAAATACTAATCAAATATATATACCTTTGAATGTCAAATTGAGTGGTTGCCAGATATATTATATTTTAAACTCTTCATAGATAGTAGGATACTATTTAATTAGTTAAGCATAGATACTATTTAATTAGTTAAGCAAATCAAAGATAATATTTCTAAATCCTTGTGATTTTTTACCACTCCTATATTAATTCCAGATAAAAACCAAACCACGACTATGATGCCGTGCCTAAGAGAATACTCTCTACTTGTTATATCCGGAACGAATTCTAAAAACAGCGGAGATATGAACAAGCAAGCCCGAACACGACATATCGAGCAAAAACTACTCAGATGCGCTGCAATGACTTCCTGACAATATAAGCGTAGATCTCCAAACGCTCCTCCAAGACGAGTCCAACCCGTCGCCACCATTTTGAACACCCACTCGCGCGAACTCAAGTCACACTCTCAAATAGGTTGTAAGCTGTGGCCGGGTTGAAGATCTCCTCCCATTGGCACAGCTCAATCATCGTCCTCCTCCCTGAGCGAGTAGAGTTCATCTACTAACGAGTTTATGCTCGAGATAGTGACTGCACCTCTCCGTCAAGTTCCAAAAAAATCAAAGAGTTACGACAAGGTGGTGTGCAAGAAAGAACTTACACGAAAAACATTTAGATGTAAAGGCTACCGTCACAATTAGTATCTCTTCTGAACCCTCATGTGTTATTGATGGCCCGAAAATACATTGAGTGTCAGATAGTAGAGAAAAATTAGTGTTTTGGTTAAATGACTGGTCGTCCACGACTGCAAAATAATCAGGAATCTGTGTATATAATCTTGAATCCGTGTGAACTATAATAAAATCTGTAATGAGTAAAAATATGTAGGCAGGTATACTCTGACCAAATACGACCTTATCAGAGCATATAAGAGGAGGAAAGGCAGATAGTGGAGAAGAGGTTTTAAGAGAATGGATGGTATTATCCGAAAATTTCTGACATACATGGCGCGTGTTTACTGAGTTTTATCTATGTCGATTACTCTGTGGTTGCTTGCATAATCTCTCGCTAGATGTCTCGCTCCTTCTGGCTCAAATCTTGAGTGTATTGTAAAAAGCTGGGATTGGAACGTGTTAGGGGCATCCTTTTCCTCTTAACGCTCATCATGCGATCGAACTTGCTATAAAATTTCTTCTATCTTACTTGATATGGTTTGACTAATCCTATTGCTTTGAATTGAAGGCTCAAAAAATGAAAAATAGCGTCGATAACCCGAATAAGCATGCAGTTTTCTCGATATCTCATTGGTCCATCAATTCTGTCTGAAGTTCTTTTGTACGCATTTATATCAGTCGTTTAAAATTGCTAGGTGATAGCCTCTCTAGCTTTTCGAGAACAACCGATAAACTTGTTATCTCCCACTCACAATGGTAGGAGATACGCTTTTGAAGATTACACCTCATTATCTATGAGGCAAAGGTATCTCACCAAAAAATGAGGAGGAATCAACGTTCTCGCAGAGTCTCAATAACCAGATAGTGAGAATCAAAGCTTTCAACATGAATCTAGGCGTTAAAGACTGACTACAACAATTTGATATATTGGAAGTATATTGAGCACATGACAAAACATAATCAGCTACACCACATCATTGACGACTAGAGTTACTAACATGGCGCAAGTTATTATTCTTCGATTCTGACTCTCTTAGTATTTCCGAATCTGGCAAGTAAAGTATTAGAACAGATGACATTTGAATGGGTTAAGATTTGTCTCCATACAGGGAATTCAGAAAGTACAGGTCTGCAAGTATCAAAGAAATACCGGGTTAATTATCAAATAATACCTTGAGACATCCTTTGGTAACCTTGGGGGTCTTCATATGATTCTACCCATGATGTGAGGTACTTTCAATTACAGTGTCAACTAGGACGGAATATCAACATGTGCGGAGATTTTACTAGAAGAGCTAAATGGAAAAAAATAGGCTTAAAGTAGAAAACATGCGCGGTATGGCAATGGTTCCAATATGGGAGGAGAAAAATCGGGAGTACAAACAAGAATCAGAAATATAAACCCCAGAGCATTTTATGTTCCATGCAGCAGCCATAGCCATTCGCTAAGTTTGGTTGTAAACGATATGGCAAAATCCTCGTTTGAGGCAGCCAACTTCTTCAATATTGTTCAAAAGTTATATACATTTTTTTCTTCCTCTTCTTTTCGTTGGGCAATATTACTGAAATATATTGATACTTACACCCTAAAACCATTGAGTGATACGTGATGGGAAAGTCTAGTCGACTCATTAAAAGCTCTGCGGTTTCAAATTGGTCCAATTCACGATGCTTTGTACAGCATATATGAAGATTCAGAAATCGATAATATGATCAGAGACGAGGCTAGCGGATTATTAAATAATTTGAAGCAGTTCAAATTTATATGCTCTGTTGTGATCTGGTACAAAATTTTGAGTCATATTAACCCCATCAGTAAACTTTTGCAAACTAAATTTTAATATGTCACAAGCTATTGATATGCTTAGCAACTGCAAACTCTTCTTTGAAAACCTGAGATCAGATGAAGCTTTTGAAAGCATCATTTTAGAAGCAACCGAGCTTGCTTCAGAGATTGACGTGGAAGCTAATTTCGAAACCACCACACCACGTCATCGTGTCAGAAGCAAAACAAGAACGTTTTTGTATGAGGGCCCGGATGAACCCGTTCAAGACCTCAAACAAAAATATAAAATAGATTTTTTTTTTTCACACTATAGATCAAGCAATAAATGCCTTGGAAACCAGATATAATTTGCTAAATACTCACAGTAATTATTTCAGCTTTTTGTATAATATTTTTGGTCTAAAAGACATGCCCAGAAATGAGCTACTGGCTCATTGCAAAGATTTGGAAGTAGTTTTAACTGATGGAAATTCAAGCGATCTTAACGCCCTGGAACTAGCCGATGAAATAAGCATTTTTTCGTCATTATTAACAAAAAAGAAAACCCCTGTTGAAGTTCTCAAGTTTATCGCTACACTTAAATTCGCACCAAACCTCAGCATAGCATTAAGAATCCTATTTACATTGCCAGTCACTGTGGCTTCAGGGGAAAGAAGCTTTTCAAAACTAAAGTAATAAAAAATTATCTCAGAACGATGCAGACCGCAAAAAAATCGTCTCAATGGATTGGCAATGATGGCTATAGAACACCAAATTTTGTTGTGACAAATTAGACTTGAAATCACTGGTTTGTGAGTTTGCCGAAAGAAAAGTTTTAGAAAAAGGAATTACAAGTCGAGATTAGTTTTGAATTAATTTATAATATGGGATATTAGTTTAGTTAGGATACAACATTGTTATTTTTGTTATTTTGCCTTTAAGTTGCTAAATTGCTATTCCTTGTTATCTATTATTGAGTTTTTAATAAAACGTTTTTTTTTATTTTTTTTCCAATGTTTTCTTGACTTTCTGATATGGTCGCATGAGATTTACTTAAATAAAAACGGGGGCGCAAAATTAAGGTTTTGCCCGGGGCGCCAAAATGTCTAGGGCCGGCCCTGCTGACTTTGCTAAATAAACTAATCCATTACATAGATAAATTAAAAATCTAAAAATACTGCAGTAAATGTTTAAGCAATTTTAAAGAAAAAAAATTAATAAAGAAATGGAAAAACAAAATTTAAAAAATTGATAGACTTTTTGTTATGGTATGGCTGAAAAAAAAAAAAAAAAAAAGCCATTTTGAATAAGGCTTTTTCAGCAAAGTTTTAGATAATAAAATTAATTTCACTAAATAACGATGGTTATAATGCACACTCAATAAAGTAAATTAAATAATAATTTAATTAATAACCAAAAGTCCATTCGAGAACTGTTTTAAAGGATTTAAGAAAAATACGATACAATAGCAATATTCCGAAAAACGGGGAAGCCAACTTGAAACGTTTTCAAATTTGGATAAGCGTTTTAACAAAACTCTGGGATTTCGCTTTGATTTTCGTTCACTTTAATTCTTTAATTTTTTTTTCATCTATAACACGTATAAAAGTTAAAAATCGGTTACATATTAATGTTCTTAATTTTTTTTATTACTTATTTTAATGATGTTAACCCAAAAGTTTTTTTTATCAAATATAATACATAGAAAATAACTACTACCCCAATTTCGCTTTGACTTTCGTTCAGTTTTCAAGATTATCTCCACCCGCTACAATTTTAAAAACTGGAGTTGGCGTCTTAGAGTAACGTTGAAAGGCTGTTTCAGTCCTGTGGATTAGTTTTGGAAAGTAATAACAAACACACTAATAAGGGTATTTTTTTTGTTTTTTTTTTGTTTTTGTGAAAGTGCTTAAAAACATTTTTCGTGTTTCGTACTCCTTTTTTGATACCGTTTTTACTTTTGGTAAGTTAGAACTTTATTAACCTTTTCGCTCCCCACGTGGATTTAAATCTACATAACTTGATTTGGAATTTTCGACCTTATTCCCTGGTGCATAAGGACCATTTTTGCATGAAATGACTCGAGAAAAATCAGACAAACGCGAATATACTCTTAAATGTAAAAACAAAGCTGTCAATAGGCTTCTGGCCTTGATGAAAGACGGATGTGTGTCATTTTTTCGTCTGATGAGCAGTTTTTGGTATTTTTTCCCATAGGTTTTATTTAATTTTCCCTATTAAATATTTTCTATGCTAAGAATTTTTTTTTCAAAAAGCATATTTTTGGACTTTACATGTCATAAATAAAAATGTTTACACGATATTAAATAGTTATTTCAATTTTAACTTGTTTTGGGCACGAAAGGGTTAAGCATGTTGATTAAGCTTGAGCTTGTGTGTGTGTGTGCACGTGTTGGCAGATACCCACCGGTAGCTAACGAGACCTAACCTATTCTAGAGAAAGCATAAATAATAATAATAATGATAAAAATAAAGTAATAATAATTAATAATAATAATAATAATAATAATTAATAATAATAATAATAATAATAATAATAATAATAATAATAATAATAATAATAATAATAATAATAATAATAATAATAATAATAATAATAAATTTATATATATATATATTATATTATTATAAATATATATATATAATATATTTTTATAATATATATATATATATTATATATATATAATATATATATATATATATATATTATATATATATATATATATAGTATATTATAATATAATATATTATATATATTAATATATAATATATATAATATATATATATATATATTGCTTTTTTTCTTTTTATTTAAAGTGCTACTTTCTTTCGTTTCTAATAGAATTAATTTCTGTTTGCAATATATTTTTTTTTTTATTTTTTTTAAGCCTTCTAGCCAAACAATATTTAAATAATTAGTCATTAACCGAGAGGCCTAAAATACGTTCCCTTTTTTTTATTTAAAAGACTAATTTGAATTATAGAATTTAATCTACATTATAAATTTAATTTTAGGCATCATACGTTTTCGCAATACTTAACTCAGAATGAAAAGACTAATTTGTTTTAAAAGCTAAATTCCTTCCTTTCAAGAAATGACCTAGTACCCTCTTGCAATATAATTTTTTAATTTTTTTAGCATCTTACGTTTGGCAATACCTATTTCCCTCTTGCAATATAATTGTTTTTAAGCTTTCGAGTAATATAATTAATGTAAATATTTGGTCATTTAACAAGAGGTCATATAAGTTTTAGAGTTTCGATAAAATTTAAAAGTGATAATTGAGCATATTTTATCGTATTCCCTTTTTTTTTTGCACGGTAGATTTGAGCACATTTTTATTGTATTTTTTTTAAGATGCACGGTAGTTTTGAGCATCTTTTATCGTATTCTTTTCATTTTAAGCTGCACGGTAGTTTAGAGCTAACTTTATCGTATCTTTTTAACGCCCACATTTTCTAATTTCATTTCTCAATTTTCTTTTCTGAGCATGGCACGTCACTAGCAATTTTGTTTTCCTTTGATTTTGGGATATAATACAGATATTTCTCACTTTGTGAACATTAGTTTTCTTTTTGGGGATTTTAAAATGTATATATGCTTTTATTTTTATTTTTGATGAATATACTTTGATGTTAAATATTTTTTTCTCTGACCCCTTCAAAAAATTTTTTTAACAATGTTTATTTTTCGTCTCTATCCGTAGGCGTGGTAGATGGTGGTATATTCCATTCTAGCGTTAATAAAGAAATTGCCGATCAAGAGCCTATAATTTGAATACCTACAAAAAAAAGTTGTAGAAAACTGGCGACATTTGTTGTAACCTGAAGAAGAAAACTAGCTTTCTGAGGATATACCACCACGCCAACTGTAGATTCGGCACAAGAGCGATAGGTAAAAATTGCATGCCAAGGTACAAAAATTTATTTTTTTTATTAACCTGCACTTAAACTTTCATTAAACAAAAATAATACTGTAGGCATCTGCAAACCTACAGCCACAAACCTACGGCAATCCAACTTTAAAAAAACGATTGCCCCGTTCTCCATTAAAAAGACCATCACAAGATGTTAAGTGATGCCAGTCTTAACTTCTCCGTCCAGAGATTTTATGTGACGAAAAAAACGTCAAACAATCATAAAATGCAATTAAGGCATTTCCAGAAGATTGAGTTTCGTTCTCATATGTCTCCTTCCTTCGAGCCAAACCGTACCGCTCGAACCTCAAGTTCATATATTAGAAGAGTCCTAACTTCTCTTCTCATTCTTATGGAAGATTTCCATACAATCAGGGTCCACCTGACGACTTAAATTTTTCCGCATGGAACTCCAATTCCCAAAATAAACGAAGAACCAAGACACTCTTCACCCATTTCTCCAATCATGATGATTCCTCCCAAGAGTGGAGAATTCCCCAACCATTAAACAGTTATTGCACCGGTGATCGCCCGAGAGCTCACCAGCAATTTCTTCACCAGGCTCACCGACAAGGTCAAGCCCCAAACTACCACAACTATGGTGGAAAACGAAGAGCACCTGACGCTTTCATGCCTTCCCCCCTGAGAAAATTTGAGAACTCCTACGACAATTCGGAAACCACGGAACCATTTTTTGAAAAGAGCCAGTCCAATTCTGACTCCCCCCAACAAAGAAGTGATTTCCCTAGTGTTTCTCAACTTATATTTTCTCCTCCACCTCCTTCCTCCTTTAATAAGTGCAGTGAAATTAATGACGACTCATCCTCCGAGTCTAGTGATAAAGTGAAAATAAAATTTAATAAAAATATTCAAAAAAAAGTGGAAAGAAAAATTAATAAAATATCAATAATATGTTAAAGAAAAGCCTAGTGTTAATTTAGATATCGTAAAAATAAATAAGCAGCATATTGCATTTTTTAAATTGGGCAAAATATATAAAAGTGAACACACCCTACGAGATAATAAGAATTCTCAACAACACCCTACATTAGGCACACTTAAAATTATAAAGGATCAGTCCGAAATGTGGAATATCCGAGATTATGCAATGTTTAACATTTGGCACAACTATTTAGGCTTGCAAAAACATTTAGCACAGGTACACAGGTAAATGGGCAATAAACCCAAACTAAATATTTTGATAATGCTGGAAATAAATTTGAAAACGGTGATAGCACCCACATTTATCCTTCCAAAACTTTTGATAGTTGGGCTAATGACCGATTAGCCCAACACGAAAATGTTAAACAAATTGTGGGAAATGATATAATTAATTTTAAGAAAAAACACAGGGTTAACACTAATCCTACCACTTGTTCTGATACAAAAAACATATGTATATTAAATAATGTTTTTTTCCTACACCATCTCCTCTCCCACATTCAGTAGATAGTATTCCTACTATGCTTACCTTACCTCCGAACCTTATGCCTAACACTCTACCTACTCCTACCAATTTGCCTAAACCTATGTCTAACACTCTACCTACTCCTAAACCTAAGCCTAACATCTTACCTACTCCTAACCTTATGCCTAACACTCTACCTCCTCCTACCGCTAGTCCTAACGCTATGTTTACAACTATAGCTACTCCTACCACTAGTCCTAACGCTATGTTTACTACTATAGCTACTCCTACCACTAGTCCTAACACTATGTTTACTACCATACCTACTCCTACCACTATGCCTAACGCTATGTTCCTACCATAACAACTTCTTAACACTATCCCTAACTGCTATGCTTACTACTTGTAACTACGCTAACAATCTTCAAAAAGCTTTACCTTTACGCCTAACAACTCCAAAATGTTTACACCTTACGCCCCTAACTTCTCAAAATGTTATACCTACGCCTAACAACTTCCAAAATGTTATACCTACGCCTAACGGCTTCCAAAATGCTTTTCCTACGCCTAACAATTCTCAAAATGCTTTACCTACGCCTTACAACTTCCAAAATGTTATACCTACGCCTAACAATTCTCAAAATGCTTTACCTACGCCTAACAACTTCCAAAATGTTATACCTACGCCTAAACAATCCTCAAAAATTGGTTTACCTGCGCCTAACATCTTTCCAAAATTGCTACCAACGCCTAACAATTCCAAAAAACTAATAGCTCGCCTAACATTCCCTAAATGCTATACCTACGCCTAACAATTTCCAAAGTACTATACCTAACCATTTTGAAAATACTATACCTAACCATTTTGGAAATACTATGCCTAACCATATACCTATACCTAACCATTTCCAAAGTACTATGCCTAACCCTCAACCTACGCTTAACATCAGTAGTTATACAACTAATCCTAACAATCCTACGCTTACTGCTGACCTACTAAATCTTTTTGATCCTATTAATATGCCTAAGGAACCCATGCATCCGGTGCAGGATACAATAACTTCCGATTCTATGCTTACTGCAGATCTACTTAACTTTTTCGATCCTTATACTGTCTCTACTACATACTCTACTTTGGTGACAGACAGCATGAATTTTTCTAACCCTATGGATCCTTTAACAACCTCTCTTGCTACAATGCATGAAAGAACTAACCCCAATAATACGATAAGTTTACTAACAGCATCCGCTAAACCAGTGTCAAATAGCGCACTCCTTACGAACTTGATGCAACAACCGGCATCATCCGCGATTGTAACGAACGATGATAAAATTACTTCAAATTATACCATGCCCCCAACTCCGGTAACGAACTTAAACTCTGTCCATGAGATACCATTCCTACTTACTCCTCCTCCTCCTACTCCTCCTACTACTACTACTACTACTACTACTACTACTACTACTACTACTACTAATCCTTCCTACCAAAGTTCTCAACCTATACTAATTCCATCTCAAGATGTTACTCTATCTTCCGTTTTTACTAATGATAGTCAAATCCTATTAAATAATGCCCACAAAGCAAATCCGCTAATAGGACCCGCGTATATTTTAGAAAGCTATTATAAATTACAAAAACTATTTAGAAGACAGAAAACTGATTTTAGATTCGGGTAGCAACAATAGCCTCTGCCGACTCTTTCATTTGCGAAATGGAAGAGACATTTAACATAACCATACCATTAAAACCCACAGAAATTACATTACGTTTATCACGGGTTCAGAATTTTACCAAAAGGGTACAATTAATTTTTGACTAACTTTACACGGGGAAAACATACCAGTTAAACTTTTATAGTCATATGTGACAATCTTTGTGGTTTTAGTACACCTTTCCTACTAGGTACAAATTTCCTAAATAATCCAAGAATAAACTTACAAACAAAACAAAACACTATTGAGTTAACAACAAATAACCTTACTATTCCCATACCACTTACCCACCAATACCCTACAAAAAGAAATCCCATAGCGTACATGCTAAACATACAGAGGTAAACCATAAAGAGGCTAAGCCCCTCTATTCCAACAATATTTATACACCTAACAATCTTTTAATAGATTCTGACATTTCATATAATTTATCTACTTTGGAAGACACAGAAATAGCTCCTTATTCTAAGTACACCCTTTCTTCTTAAAGCTTCTTCCCCCGCTCATACTTCTCCTCCTGACAATTTTATTCTGTCTACAGAGAACACTTATATCAGCAACTTTCTTTTTGCTGGAAGTGTACTGAGTTCGGCCTCCGACGGCCAAGTTCTCCTGGACATAATCAATATGAGCGCTTCTTCCCAATTCCTTCCCCAAAACACCGTCTTAACCAGGGCTAATCCTATTATAGTTCTAGACGAACTCCTCCAAACGTTCAATGTCAATTTGGTCACCCTTTCCAAAGGCTTAACTCCAGATCAACTTAAAAATACTTTCAATAAACTCGTCCAGGAATCTTTCAAAGATAATGAAGATTGCTGTACCACATTACAAGATCCGGATCAGTTAGAAAACTTAATTGATCTGTTGATGACTTACAGAGATGTAATAGCCTTAGAAGATGATGAAGTCCCCATTTGTCCGTTAACTAAATTTTCCATACAACTTAAAGAAAATGCCCCAAAGGTACTGTACCGCCCACAGTACCGCCTCCCCCATAAATACTTGACCCAGATAGACGATTGGGTCAAGTCCGCCCAACAAAAAGGGTACATCCGTCCTATTAGTAGTCCCCATTCGAGCTCTCTGCTTGTCATTCCAAAGAAGAACTCCTCAACTCCAAGAATTGTGGCAGATTACAGGCACATTAACGCACATACGGTGCTAGACCGCTTCCCCCTACCTTGTATAAATGACATCCTCTCTACGCTGGGAAAATCCAAAATTTTCAGCAGTCTCGATCTCTTCTCGATGCTTATCATTGTTTTGAAATCGAGGAAAGAGACACAACCGTGCTAGCCTCCGCACTTCCGCGGAGGCCCAGTATTGCACCAACTAGAACTCAATTTCGGAATTGCTCAAGCCCCCCATGTGTTCGCAAAAACAATGAAATGATGTTGTCTCACTCCTAGCGTGACGCATGCAGAAGTCTTTTGGACGATTTGTCTTAATACTGGTTGAAAACGTTAAAAGAACATTTTTGGTAACTTAGAAAAGCGTTTTTCCAATCTTTTAAAAGAATTAAGAGAAATAAAACTTGCCAAATGTAGTTTTCTACTGAACAGCTCCTTTTTCCTGGGTTTTAAAATTTCCCAAGACGGAATCTCCCCTGACCCATTAAAACTCCAGACCCATACTACATTCAAACCCCTTACTAACGTAGCAGAAACCAGATCTTTGCTTGGTTTCCTGAACTACTTTAATCACTTGCTAGACTCCTACTCCGTCCTTGCCAAGTCTATAACAAAATTGCTACAAAAGAATGCAACATTTTTCTGGGGACCCGAGCACGAACAACAAAGAGCATTTCTTATCTTAAAAGATAAGTTGCTATTCCAACCCCAATTAAGATTCCCTGATTACTCCAAGGAATTCTATATCAACACTGATGCCTCTTACCTAGGGCTCGGTGCTGTCCTATACCAATTAGACGAGAATGGCAAAGAGAAGCCACTATCCTTCATTTCCAGAGCACCAAACAAATCCGAGGCTAATTACAAAACTATTGAGCAAGAAGCATTGGCTATAGTCTTTGCGTTGCAAAAATTTAAGAATACGGTATTCTGTTATCCGCTTACAATTATCACGAATAACTAACCGTGATTCACCTCATACGTCATAAACAACTTACAGGACGTTTAGAAAGATGGAATTTATTCATAGCACATTTTAATCCGACGATTATTTACAAACAAGGCAAACTAAATATTATTCCTGACTATTTAAGTAGAAATCCTCCTCCTTGTTCTTATTCTTTTGCCCAAAATACCTTACTCCTTACTGGAACTATCCCTTTGACTAAAGAAAATATAGTAAATGAACAAAAGATATGTAAACGCCTTAAAACCCTCTATGAATATGCAAAACCCATCATTTCTCATAATAAACCACTTTCCGAACAAGACACCCTTGCTGACACTTACCCCCATGTTCTAATCGATGACATTTTGCATTATGCAACACAGTCTGGACGTTTCCTTATCCAAGTACCAGACACATTATTCCACTCCGTCATCGAACACTCCCATGCTTCCTTAGCAGCGGGACACTGCGGAACGCAGAGAACCGAATTTAGAATAAGAGAAAGATACATTTTTCCCAAATTACAAACACTTACAAATGATTATTGTTCTACATGTCCTTCCTGCCAAAACATTAAAGGTAATACTCCCAAAAACGCCCCCATAAAAGCATACCCCCTCCCCTATGAACCTTTTTTCAGAGTCCACCTAGACATTTTAGGACCTTTACCACAATGCAAAATTACACAATGTAAATATATCCTTTGCATGAAAGACTCTCTTACTAGGTATGTTGAACTTGTCCCCCTAAAACAACGTACTACCAAAGACATTGCACAGGCTATCCTAGAGAGGATAATCTGTCGCCATTCTACTCCAGAGGTAATTATTTCCGATAGGGCACCGGAGCTGACCTCCCAACTTTTTAAAGAGATATGTGCCCAATGGCGAATTAAAGCAGTTAACATAGTTGTGCGACACGCCCAGAGTAATGCATTGATTGAAAAAGAAAATTATAAGATAAGCAATTATCTACGACACTATGTCAATACCAATCATAACGACTGGGGTTAATACATCCCATTCACACAAACTGCCATAAACTCAACCTATCATTCCGCCATTGGTACTTCCCCACATTTCCTCCTTTACACTTACAATAAACGACTTCCTTGGGACCTTCCAAACTATTCCTCCACTTTTACTTCTACTCAACAACCCCGTAAGCACATAAATGATTATGTTGATGAAATAGCCGAGCGATCCCACTTAATTAGAGACCAAGCTCGAGAACATTTACAAGCAGAAACAGAAAAGAAAAATCCTAAAACAACTACCAAAATCTTGTACTATACAAATGAAAATAGGCGATTTAGTTCACATCTTGAACGTCCTAAAGCCTAAACAAATCCCCAAACTTGCCCAAAAATGGACAGGTCCTTATAGAATCCTACAGTTTGTTCCTTATAACAAACTGTTACTCCAATGTCTCGATTCTTCAAAATCTTTCATTGTCCACAGGGATAACGTAAAAATATCTAAAGTTACAAATAATTTCCAACCCCTTTCCCACCAACAACCCCACGGCGACCTACATACAAAAACAAGACCTCCTCCAAAACAAATTCAACAAATTACAATTCCACAACAAACCATTCGAAACATACCACATACCATATACGCTCCACCAAACACAATATTCCCAACACAAACCCAACAACGACCACAAAGTCAACCACCGACTACACCAACAACCCCTTTACACATTCCTTCCCTACACCGACAAAATTTACAACAAGACAGTTATTACCACATGAAGAAACTACATCACCAGAACAAATTTCTCCAACACCATACAGACCTCCTTTGCTACAAAGACAACAAATACCACCGGAAGAACCCACTTCCCATGAAGCATCCTCCCATGCACATATAAGATCACCTACAAGAGATTTCCAAATCTTACCTTCCCCTCCAAAATTACAACCTCTACAAAGACTTACATCATCACCACCACCACTCCTTCCTAGATTTTCCTTAGACGAACCTCCAACCTTACCCCCTAGAACCCCTTCTCAAGAAACAGTCCAACCACAACCTACTAATTTAGCAGAAATATCTCCCCCCCCTCCAGACACCAGGGTAAATGATCCATCCTACAGACCTTCCTTAACATTTAGAAACCCTGACATCCCACACCCCATGCAATTACGAAACAGACAACAACCTGCTACTATTATGAGAGGACAAAGAGAATATCTTTTACCTCCTAAACAAACTTTTCCTGCAGGTAGAGGTCATCCACCTCCACGACCTCCCCCACCAACTTAAAAATTTTCTTTCCTTTTCTCCCCCAGGGGAACATCACATATTTGTAAACATATGTGAAACATAATAACATCTTTGAAACAAACACCATCAAAGACATTATTTTTAAGAAACTATCTCCAACATTTCTAAAGATGTAAATTAAAAATTAAAACCAAAAATTTTAAAGACAAAGAAACATTAATTAAAAACTTTATGAACTAGTTAAATTATATTTTAAACATTAACAACACTTAATCAGTTTAATACTTTTCACTTATTTTATAACTTAAATACCAACAACATAATCAGTTTAATATTTTTCATTTATTTTGCAACTTAAATATTAACAACACAATCAAGTTCAATATTTTTCACTTATTTTATAACTTAAATACTAACAACATAATCATCCCAAAAAGAAATTTATCATAACATAACCTTTGAAAATACATTTCAAAATCTCAATTCTCACATCCATTCTACACATTAAAGCAACACTATCTATTTATCCAAATTTAGAAACCATTTACACCTATTAAAGAACATTTCTTTCAAGCCCTTTTCTTTTCTTTTTCTCCCGAGCCGGGTCTATTTTCCACTTCGAAAACTACCTATCTAATTAAAATA
>JABUQX010113051.1:0-2500 GCA_015478945.1 Trachelipus rathkii | reverse complement strand
GCCACGTCAAAAAAAATTTTAACAATTTGTTTATTTTTCGTCTCTATCTATAGGCGTGGTAGAAGGTGGTGCATTCCACTACAGCGTGAATAAATACCGATGCTATACGTTTGGCCTTTAATTTAAATTACCTACCAAGAGGTTTTTAAAACTGCGAGCATTGAACGGTAACTTACCTACAAAAAAGGGTATATTAAAACTGGCGCGTCCCTTGCCATTCTTGAAAGTACCACCACGCCAACTGTAAAATCGGCACAAGAGCGATAGGTGAAGGTCGCATAAAGGTGCGTGAATTTTTTTTTTTATTATTAACTTGCACTTAAAATTTCACTATACAAAATAAAAACAATATTGTAGGCATCTGAAAACCTACAGCCACAAACCTACGGCAATCCAACTTTAAAAACGATTGCCCCGTTCTCCATTAAAAAGACCATCACAAGATATTAAGTGATGCCAGTCTTAACTTCTCTGTCCGGAGAGATTTTATGTGACGAAGAAAACGTCACCCAATCATAAAATGCAATTAAGGCATTTCCACAAAACCGAGTTTATTACTCAAAAATCACCTTCCTTCGAGCCAAACCGTACCACTCGCACCTCATGTTACTATAGGAAAAGAGTCCTAACTTACTCTTCCCATTCTTATGGAAGATTACCATACAATCAGGGTCCTCCTGACGACTTACATTTTTCCGAATGGAACTCCAATTACCAAAATAAACGAAGAGCCAAGACAATCTTCACCCATTTCTCCAATCATGATGATTCCTCCCAAGAGTGGAGAATTCCCCAACCATTAAACAGTTATTGCACCGGTGATCGCCCGAGAGCTCACCAGCAATTTCTTCACCAGGCTCACCGACAAGGTCAAGCCCCAAACTACCACAACTATGGAGGAAAACGAAGAGCACCTGACGCTCTCATGCCTACCCCTCTGAGAAATTTTGAGAACTCCTTTGACAATTCGGAAGTCACGGGATCCTTTTTAGAAAAGAGTGACCAGAGCAAGTCCAATTCTGACTCCCTCCAACGAACCAGTGATTTCCCTAGTGTTTCTCAACTTATATTCTCTCCTCCACCTCCTTCCTCCTTTAATAAGTGCAATAAAATTAATGAAGACTCATCCTCTGAGCATAGTGATTTATTAAAAGAAAAGCCCAGTGTTAATGTAGATATCGTAAAAATAAATAAGCAAAATATTGCATTTTTTAAATTAGGCAATTTTAATAAAAATAATCACACCCTAAGAGATGATAAGAATTCTCAACAACACCCTACGTTAGGTACACTAAATATAAAGGATAGGCCGAATACTGTGAAAGCGTGGATCGAGGGTCCTAGTAACTTTAGCAGTATCCGAGGTTGTGCCAATGTTCACGTTGACACTAACTTATTTAGCTCCCAAAACACATTTAGCATTGATACACAGGTAAATGGGCAACAAACCCATGTTAAGAATTCTGATAAAATTGTAAATAAATGTGAAAACGGTGGCAGCACCCACATTTATCCGTCTACAAGTTTTGATAGTTGGGCCAATGACCGATTAGCCTAACACGAAAATGTTAAAAAAATTGTGGGAAATGATATAATTAATTTTAAGGAAAAACAGAGGGTTAACACTAATCCTAACACTTGTTCTGATACAAAAAACATATGTATTTTAAATGATGTTTTTCCTACACCATCTCCTCTCCCACATTCAGTAGATAGTACTCCTACTATGCTTACCTTACCTCCGCAACCTATGCCACGAAGATGCTTAACATTAAGCAGAAGTTTTCCAGTATATACCACCCGATGAGTCAAGGCTCACAGAAATTCACGCGTACCCTGAAAACGAATGCTCAGAGATGTGCCAGTGAGCAAGTGAGACAGTGGCACAAGTTTTTAGAGCCATTATTGTTTGCATATAGGAGGCTCCCACAGAGTTCACAGCGATTCTCCCCATCGAGCTCCTGTACGGAGGGGACTGTGCGCAGGTCCAATGCAGATTTACGACGAAATTTGGCAGGAGATATCAATCCTGAAGAGCAAGGTCAACATACAGGTATGTTTTTGACTTGCAAGAGAGGCTAAATGAAACTCTAAAGTTGGCTAGAGAAAACTTAGCTAAAGCCCAAATTTCACAAAAGAGATATTACGACAAAGGCGCGAAGACCAGAAAGCTGAAAGTAGGAGACTTAGCTCCTCGTTCTCCTACCGACTTCTAACAATAAGATGCTGATGAGATGGGGCGGGCCACATAGGGGAATTGTATGGTAAAGATAACTATAAGATCCAAGTTGGTGGATGTGATTAAAAACGTATTCCAATCCAATCTGCTAAAGAATATATTGTGAGAGAGAAGAGTAAAGAAGAAGGAAGAAGCAGCATGGACCAACATCAGGGGAATATAGGTGCTTCTGCGGTGATCTTAGACACCGAAAACGAAGAGAACATCACTTTAGTGGATATGGATCCTACGATGGTACAGAAAGAGAGGTTGTCCGACACT